>LGRX02002606.1:73988-108635 GCA_001247695.2 Cymbomonas tetramitiformis | reverse complement strand
TTCTTAGTAGTCTCGCAGCGACTGCTTCTTAGTAGTCTTGCAGCGACTGCTTCTTAGTAGTCTCGCAGTGTTCTGAGGGGGCTCGCAGGGCACCCCCTGAGCACTGTACAGGAGGCTGTGCATGCGCCTGCTGTCGCTGCAGTAACCCTACAGATCTAAATCGACGTTATCGCAATTGTCGAGAGAGATGCGAAATTGAACATCTGTCACTGTCCTGCTTCTGCCTGTCAGAGCCCCTTGTGGACATGCCATGCCTCAATCTCGTAACTTGGGAGCGCCTAGGGGATATACCAAGTAAACGAACAGCCTCACCATCTCCCAAGCTCACACTCATTCCGGTAAATGTCCGTTGGCAGCTGGCGGTGGTTCTCGACATCTAGGGGGGTCATAGGCATACTGGGTGCACGCTCCTCCAAGGCCGTCGGATGGACGGGAGAGCCCAGAAGAGAGAGAGAGCGAGGGCCAGATCGACAGACACGGATGCATGCACACGCAAGCTGGGGCTTTCCGGTGCCCAAGAAATGGGTCCAAGAATAAGCACACATCGCGGACGCACGAGAGGAATGTCCATTGGGCTATATGACGAGCAACTGGCGGCTGTGGAGGCCTCTCATATTAAAGGGGGGTGGCGGTGATAAGGGGTCTCATGCCTGGAGCTGGTTGGCGCAGAGAGCCGTCGGATTGGCGGAGGAGCATGCGTCGCTGATGCGCCTGAAGCAGCTGCTGAACCTGCAAGCTCAGATGCGGCACCACCTCGCTCACGGCAATGTGCCAAAACTCGAGATGCGGCTCGGGGAGATGGAGCGGCTCGGTGTGATGGAGGAGCCGCTGCTGGCAGGCCAAGCTGCGGAGGCGGCGGCGCTGCTGGCCGAGCAAGGCGCGGCGGTGGAGCGGAATGGAGGGAGGGGTAAGGTGGCCATGGACGAGGGGGAGATGATGGACATTGCAGAGCAAATTCTCGAAGCGACCGCGGCAGAGGACATGCAGGCACCGACTGCCACCTCCCACTTCAGTTTCCGATCTTTGCCCAATCTTGCTCACAGCTTCAACTTTGCCCCCCCTGCCGTTGGTGCGCGTGAGATCTAATGGCCGAGAGCAGCTTCCAAAGGGGACGAGGGGACTGGGTGCCGAGGCTGCGCAGATGCTGAAACAGGTCTTGCGAAGGGCCTCCAACCTTAAGCATGTCGGCCAGGTGCGAATGCGTCACACGATTCAGTGCACATGTGTCACACGATTCAGTGCGAATGCGTCACACGATTCAGTGTGAATGTGTCACATGTTTAAGTGCAAATGCGTCACACGATTCAGTGCAAATGTGTCACACGATTCAGTGCAAATGCGTCACACAATTCAGTGCAAATGTGTCACACGATTCAGTGCAAATGCGTCACATGATTCAGTGCAAATGCGTCACATGATTCAGTGCGCACGCTCTCACGCGGCGCCCTACCCTCCCGAGTTAGTGTGACAAAAGGCCGCAGAGAAGACTGCGCGGCGCGGTGCCCGTTTCTGTGACCCTCCGCGTTGGATCTTGCTCGTGACAAATCGCAAGCGAAGGGAGGGTTGGAGGAAAACGCAGATTCACAAGCAAGTCCTGAACAAGATTTGGTTCACCATGAAGAGGCTGCACCAGGCGGAGAAGCAAGCAGAGGGCATCTTCGGTGCGGCATGCCCGCCTGTCACCTGCGCCCCTCGCCGCGCGCTTGCTTGAGTATCCTGGCCGATTGCTTCCATCGCAATCTTCGCTTCACCCTGGCTATATGGGATTTATGTTGGGGGCGCCGGCGGTGTGTAGGGAGGGAGGGGCAGTGTCAGAGGACATGAGACATTGGGACTTATGTTGGGGGCGCTGGCGGTGTAGAGAGAGGGAGGGCGGTGTCAGAGGACATGTGGCACTGGGACTTCTGTTGGGGTTGCCGGGGGTGTAGGGAGGGAGGGGCAGTGGCGGCGGGCATGTGGCATTGGGACTTGTGGCGGTGTAGGGAGGGAGGGCAGTGGCGATGGGCATGTGGCATTGGGACTTGTGTTGGGGCCGCCGGCAGTGTGTAGGGAGGGAGGGGCAGTGGCGGACATGTGGTACTGCGACTTATGTTGGGGGTGCGGGCGGAGGGTACGGACGGAGGGGCAGTGTCAGAGGACATGTGGCACTGGGACTTATGTTGGGGGTGCGGGCGGTGGGTACGGACGGAGGGGCAGTGGCGGCGGACATGTGGCACTGGGACTTGTTGAGGGTGCGGGTGGAGGAGAACTCCTCACTGTTGAAGACGATCCAGCAGCAGCAAGACTACCTGCCGCGCCCCGGCCAGAAGCGGTTTGGCAGCCTCGCGGATGCGTGCTTCCACGGCCGCCGCGCCCTCAAAGCTCTGCAGGTCAAAGCCCCTTCCCATTGCGCGCCCTCCGTGCTCCCCGCGCCTCTCTCCACGATGGGCGCCCTCCTCATCAAGAGCCTGGCATCAATCGACGACGGGCTCTGGTCAGCCCGCCCGCATCCATCCTGGTTGCTCGATGCAAGAACAACACATTTAGCTTTTAGGCAATAAACCTTGTCGACGATTTTTTGCGGTGCAGGGGCTCCAAAGGCCCCGTACCGTTTTTTTCCCTCGCGGATTGTCCACGTGGCGCAGTGGCCTCGCAAGATTCCCAAGGGCTGTCAAACTAGAGCTCAGCCTTCTTGTAGCTGCTGTGATCTGAAGTGCAACTTGCATCCCAGAGAGGTGTGCACTTCACCGCTCCCAATGCCGTGGCTGTTCTGCCATCCTCTCGTGGCGTTGACTTTACTACACTGTGGAACTGGACGTATGCGGCTCAGCTCTCTGCGACCGCGATGGAGACATCCATCTGAAGCAGTAGAACTCTGTGGCCTCGTCTTGCAGCGATCGGGTCGATGCATGCCTGCACTACCCAATCAGCGCAGAGCCCCCGAAACAGGAGGGCTTCTCCAGCACTGCATCCACTGCACATGCTGCTTCCTTGCGAGTGTCGTGTGCTTGGAAAAAGGCCCCCTTCTGGCGGACGGCGCACGTGCGGTCCTCCTGTTGTTAACCGCGGACCCTGGTCACCCAGCAGCTTCCAGCAAGTGCCCGGCGTATACTCAGCCGGGGTCTAGTGCGAGGATACACTCAGCCGGGGTCTAGCACGAGGGTGTGTGTGAGTGGTGAAAATTCCAGTATTCGTCTGGAACTTGCTCTCCCTTTTGTCGAGTGCCTTAAGATCTTTTCACTCGCTGCGAAACTGGTGATCATTGGCCACGGCATGAGCTACTGGCACTTCATTGTGAACGGGGACAGCCACTGGGTGGGTGTGGGGATGGAATGTGGCTGTCGCTGTGGCACCTTTCTGGCGGGCGCTGCCTCTTCGGGAGCGTCGTGGATGCGTCTGGCACTGGCTCCCTTCCCTGTCCAGCGCTGAAATCTCCTCTCCCTTCTGTCTGGTACCTCATGGCTGTTTCACTCGCTGGGGTACTGGTGATCATTGGCCAAGGTATAAGGTACTGGCACCTCGTTGTGAACGGGGATGGCCACTGGATGGATGTTGGGGAGAGATGGGGTGTGGCGGTCACTGTGGTACATTTCTGGCAGGCACTGCCACTTGAGGAATAAGGCTGACTACTTTGCAAGGGGGTGGGGTGAACGCCTTCCTCTGTGTCCTCCCTTGATCTCTGCGGGGAGTGCCTCGGCGCCCTTCTTCTGGTTTATGCTTTCGTGCATCTTCCAGTATCTGTCCAGTGGTTGGCATTCATCGACCAACAGGTGCCATCCATTCATCGACTATGAAGCCACCGGGGGGCACGCCGGCAGTAATCGGTTACTCTGACACCCGGGATTTGGCATGCAGAGTTGCGTGAAGTTTCGCAGTCTCGCATGTTTGGTAGTGATTGGATGCATACGTACATCTATGCTGTTTTGCATTTGTTTAGAGGTGTATGTGTTGGTGGTATCTTGGCACAGCCCCGCCCTGTTAGAGTAAAGTCGAGCTCGCAACCAATGTCCTTGCCGGCGATAGCTGGCGTTTTCCTGGGGTGCCCACGGCAAGTAGGGGAAACCTCGGTGGAGCGTACACTGCAGCTGGGTTTCCCCTCTGATTTATTTCAATTTGCCTTGCCCGGGCTCGAGCACCAACATGGTATATTTCATTAACGGACCTGCAGTGCATTGCTGGACATCTAAGCTACCCCACATTTGTGTGCTGTGTCCTTTGCTCTCTCCCGTTCTTCCGGGACTCACACTCACCTTCCCCCCCCTCGCCCCTCCCACCAGTCTCTCCCCTGGCACTCTCCCCCTTACCTGAATGATGATTCCGATAAAAAATTCCTTGTGCGACCCGTTCGAGAGAGGCACAAAAAGTCCCCTGGGTCGGGTAGATTTGTTATGTCTGATGCACAGCTGTAAAGTTCTTGAATGCTCCACTGGAATGATGATGTGCTGGCTTTTGTCGGCGGGCTGGATGCCGTTCAGTGTGTGCGGTGATTTGAGCGAAAGTATCATCATTCACGACACGTTTCTCGTGCTATCCATAGAAATAAGAGTGTGTTCAGTATATCGGGGGAGGGGAATGCTCCAAACCCTGCACTAATGTTTTATGCGAGGGTTGCATGATGTTGCTTACAGGTTGGCGTGATGATAGAAAGCGGCCAGAGCACAAATGGCGACGGGAGGCAGGGCACACAGATGCAAACAGATAGGGCTGTGCACCTGGATAATATGACACCAGATCGCACTGTTGATCGTGCGGCACCGGTGCCAGCACGATGCTGGCGACACACAGATCGATCTGGGGTTGAGGTTAACTTCAACGTGTACCTGTTACGTGGAGGAGCACTTTTGTTTTGCTTCCATTGCTGATGATCCGGTGATAGCAAAATGGTATATATGTAATGGTCCAGAAGTTACGCGCTATGGATTGATGGCAGAGTACCAATGCGTTGCACGGACATGCGGTGAGCACCTTGCTTTCTATGTAGACCAGATGACGAGGCGCTGCATCATGTTTTGGGCCTATTTTTTTCTGTTATAAGTGTTATACATATCAAGTTATTGAGACTGTGAATTAAGCGGACCTTTTGTAAAATCTTGCGCGAGCATGCCGACAGTAGTTTCAACGCTGGTCTGACATTACGCTATTAGTCGAATGACTATTCGTAGGCAACTATAGTTAGATTTAGTATATTAACACGCATATGTTCCAACGATCTTCAGCATTCGTACTCACAACTCCATGAAGTGACATTTGGTATCAGGTATCCACATTCATCGTCATATACAATGTGCCATGATTTGAAGGTCACACTTTCAATGTACGTACATTCAATGCAAAGTACAATGCACGTACTTTCAATGCACATACACACACGTTTATAATCGTCAGTCGATGACGACGTAAAATGATAAAAATGCAGTTAACGTATACGTTCCGTTATTCAAAATCTCCGTTCCATAAATTTTAGAGCACTCAGAGTTTAAAAATCGCATCGCGGTACTCGGAGCAAATCAGAGCGAGGTTTGTTGGTGGTTATACACGTATTTGCTACTGCGTGCATTTATTTCATCACAATGATTGCCGGTAAGGATTAGGGAATGATCCAAAATGCATATATGTTGGGCTGATATGCTGAAAGCTGCCTGGCAGCTCTGACCAGTAGTACCGGTTACGACCCCTGGCAGTTTCGCGGTATCAGTGACCGTGAGTGTACGTCTAACTCCGGTGACCATCCTAACCGACAGTACTTAGTAGCAGGAGTACAGTTCTTGGTTCGAGGGTTTAGGCTTATTCCGTTTCGGTAATCAATGTCACCAAAATCACACGTGCTCTGTGTTTATTTCTTATAACCCGTATCTGCTGGGTATTCTGCTAGGTCGTGGACCCACTCCACGGCAGCTATTTCCCACTGATCATGATCATGATGGTTGGCTAAATAATGTTGGCCGATTATTCGGGCCCGCTCGGGGGGATTACCATCGGGCAGATACGAATGTGGCTTTCACATCGTTGAAAGTCGCATTCAAATCCGACGAGGGCACTTATCGCATGAGGTGCACTTTCACATTGAAATTTTATTGCCACGTAGATAACACGTCATGGAAGACTCGGGGAATATTTTGATATTCACTCGTCGCAAAACTATCGCGACTCTGTTGAGAAAAACTGCCTTGTCACTCTACTGAACCAATAAAGAACTGTTGTATACCCTAGTCCGAGAAAATGGGAGTGGGTGGCGCCCCCGGCGCCACGGGAATTTTGTTGGTTTGCCCGGGAAATTGTACGATGCCCGGGAAACCGTCCCGTGCGCCGAAGGCCCACGGGCACGGGCGCCGCCTGCGGAAAAGAGGAAAGAGGGGAAAATGCGGGCCGAAGGCCCGCGCTGGCCCGGGAAACGAGGGGGGGAAGAAAAAATTGCGGGCCGAAGGCCCGCGCTGGCCCGGGAAAAGAGGGGAGGGGGTACCAGGGCCGAAGGCCCGCGCACGCTCGGGAAAAGAGGGGGAGGGGAAATGCGGGCCGAAGGCCCGCGCTGGCCCGGGAAAAGAAGGGGAGGGAAAAACGGGCCGAAGGCCCGCGCAGGCCCGGGAAAAGAGGGGGGAGAAGAAAAAATTGCGGGCCGAAGGCCCGCGCCGGCCCGGGAAAAGAAGGGGGGCTCTCACAAGACAATTATGTGAAGGAGAGTTTTATTGAGTACAATGGACCTGCAAGCACTGAGTGTGAGGGCTTTTTGACAACTGCCTTAAACTCATATTTTGACGGCAAACCTTGGCGCTTTGAGCACACAGATAAGCAGAGCAGAGGAAAATATCAAGGTGTTTCTGCTGTGGTGAGCCGTCTTCAGAAACGGTCTAGCAAGTTGTCTTTTATGGCAGAAGGTTGGTAACATATTGCAACTCTCGTCGTCCCGTATCAAATGTGTAAATTTGTAATATATGTATATAGAGTACTTGGATTCCTGGATATCGAAACTTTTTGGCATGATAAAAGCTACTAGGTAGACGATATTGTGTTTCAGAGAAGGTAGGATGGTTCGATTTTAATAATCACAAATCACTAGTTTAAAAGTGAATATTGTGTGAAATGCACGTTTTTACTAAGCGGCTTGAAAATAATTATACCCAAAATCGTGGAGCGGCCGCTCGCGCGGGGCTTTTTTTTGGCGGCCTTCGGCCGCATCCGGGATAACCGCGCCTGCGGCGCCACGGCTTTCAGCCGTTTCTCGGACTAGGTTGTATACTTTCGAACCAATGATCTGGCCGCGATGCAGGGAATAAAATATATATAAAGATGCCGTAAATATCTGGTCATGAAATTTGCGTCCCATCCTAATGATATGACGTGGCAGTCACAGTGACACAGTCGGTGGCTTCTGGCTTGTCGCCTCATTGCGCATCCTCGTGTCGCCACCTGAGACCGTCAGCGTCAATGCGAATCGGGGACGCGAAACGCGAACGGGGAATTGCTTTCGTCAACGGTCAGGTGGGGAATCTGATAATAAATCTGTGGTTTTAACTTACGTAAGGCGGAACGCTTCCTCTCGCGCTGCCCATGTCC
Organism: Cymbomonas tetramitiformis; assembly: GCA_001247695.2. NCBI lineage: Eukaryota > Viridiplantae > Chlorophyta > Pyramimonadophyceae > Pyramimonadales > Pyramimonadaceae > Cymbomonas > Cymbomonas tetramitiformis. Next base: position 101,105 of record LGRX02002606.1, on the reverse strand, counting down.
AGCGATGTAAAGATCTCTGAGACGGTATATCAATCTAAGTAATATTTTGCTATAAAGTATTATCACATATTCCTACTTGATATATGGGTACTCGTTTCGTGAAGAATGATAGATTATAGCACAAATATTGCGGGTTTCAAATTCCTGAAATTCCGCCCGCTATACCCAAATGAACGCGCCAGCCCACAGCAAGATGTGGGGTTGACCGTTCAGTCTGTACAATTTATTTAGGGATTGCGAGACCACCGAAGGCGGCTGCGCAATGCTTGCACCCAAAATTTTTATGGTAAATGTCAAGCGATATAATGGATAAAGGGAAGACAATTTTGAGAATTTTTCAATTATTCACGAGAATTTTGTGTTGAAGCGGACTCTCACGACATGTGGGGGGGCGAAAGCCGACATCTGGCGGACCGGCAACGAGTCCGCAGCACGAAGCAGCGGAAATGAGCCTGGAGAAAGTGGAGATACTCATCAGCACAGCTCAGGCCGCGTTGAGAGCTCATCAACGGCTTGCACGAAGACAGGGGCGGGCCTGCCGGAGTGCATCGGCGACGACGAGTCCATCGCGCTTACGCCGCAACAGAGCCTGCCGCATCTGGCTCTGCACGCGACTCGAGCAGTTGCAGCAGCGGCAACGGTGTGCCTTCCCGCATTTGAGCGGGCTAGCACGACAGCACCGGGCTTGGCGACTACATCAACGTTGCCGCCTTCTTCATCCACGCGTGGCACCGCCTCATCGCAGGGGCCAAGCGTCAGGACCCTCAGGATAACCACGCAGCGACAGCACGCGAAGGAGCGCGCGCTGAGCGGAGAGATCCGCCAGCGTCGACGGGGTTTTTCACGACTCCTTCCATTCCGCCCACAGTCGTGCCAGGAGCATCTTTCACCTTTGGTAACGCCTCTGGAACAGTGGAGTCCAGAGACTTCACGCAAACCGCGCCGACATCCTGTGGTGCAGCGGTAAACACGTCAACGTTTTCGGACAGTGTTCAGCGCGCACCGTCTGGCACACCGCCTTCTCCTGGTGAGAAACGTAGTGGTAAACTGGCATCGGTGCTGCCTAGCCCACCGAGAACGAGCAAAAAGGGGAAACCAGCTGAGCAGGGGGACTCGCAGGACGAGGACATCGCCGACCTCGGATATGAGGACCCCTGGCATGAGGCGGACGGCTTGGACATGGAGGTCTATGACCAGCACGTCTGACAGCCGGAACTCCGCCAGCTTCATTTCCCTTGTGCGCCTTCACTCAGCGCGCATTGTGCAGGACCTGCTGGGAGCGAGTCAGCGGCAAACGATTTTGGCAACCTGGCGGGACAGGCACGACGGAGCCGGCAACCGCTTTTCGTCCCCCACACCCCGACGCATCCGGGGGTTTTTCAGCGGCGGCAGCGACGAGGTCATTAGACTTGGCAAATCTCCACTAGACTCCACAATATCTGCTAAAACCCTAATTGCATTTGCTTGTTCGCATGATGGTGCAAACACTAGAGATAGATTGCGAGCCACAGTGGCTCTTAGACCTGCCTGTATCTTCGGATAGGCATCCTAGTTGAGCTTCTAGCTGGGTGCATGTATTTGATAGTGCACCACTAGTCAGGGGTTCTTGCATCCACCGTTTTACCTAGGTGTATGCTGAGCTAGGCACATAACTGACCCTCTGGGGTATGCCCTCATCCTGCAGCCTCCCGTTATGAGGAATGGCTGCAAAAGGGTGCTGGTTCTTGGCATTAGCCAGCTAGTAGCGGGGATAAAGCCTCTACAGTAAACACTCATATTTAATGAAACAGAGATCTGGCGCCAGCCAGCCAAATCACTAAAATCGTGACCCCCCCCCTCGCCAGCGCCAGCGTGCTAACGAATTCGTTCATTAGAAGGAACCCGATTCATGAGCCAGCCAGCGCCATTCGTTATCTTCCTCAGCCTCACAAACTGAAATTTTCGAGAAAACTGTGTGCTGATTTTTCGAACGTGGTAAAATGGACCCAACGAGTAGGCATCATATACATAGCTTATACGATGGTGTATACCCCGTAACACCAATGATTACAGCAAAATGATGCGCCTCGCTTAGCCTAATGCCATGTGTACCGCGTCAAGCTATGCCAGCGTCAATTTCTTATTTTAAGATTGCCGAAAGCATGCCAGCCAGCGAGCCTTCCTTATTTTGGACCTCTTCCTTATTTTTTTGGGTCCAGCCAGCCAAATCACTAAAATCGTGACCCCCCCCCAAACGCTGGCTGATTCCTTAACGGTGAATTCCTTAATACTGAGTGTTTACTGTAGAGCAGTTGGTGGACCTGATAATAGCAGTTAGGGATCTGTAAAGGGGCAGGCTTGACCGCCGTGCACCTACTAACATCACGTCTCCGATAGGAGAAGTCACATATCTTAATTTGTCTAGGGAAGATAAGACATATGGAATACTATTTTTGCTAGCGCTTCCCTCATCCGATGCGCAGGCTCGCTTGCAAGCGAGCGCGCAGATGAGGGAAGAAACCCTAGCGGAAACGTGGACGCGGTTCACATCCGCGTTTCCGCTAGACGTGACAGTGATTGAAATAGACATTATAATAATTTTATTTGACAGTTGAGATGGATGCATTTATATAGCTTTAGACTGGTACACAGAAACGGCAGTTTATTGCGCCACATCGATAGACATGTTGGACGTCTGATATTTAGGACCTCTACTCGCCAATAGTACGAATGGAAATATGGATACGGAAGGAATATTTTTGCTTCAGGTGCCTCATACTTAATATTTGGAGTTTTTAGACCAATTTTAGCCGTGTAGGCACGAGGGTGTAGGCCGTTGCGATGGTAATATAAAGAATATCCTCTGAACATGTCGTTCCGTGTGAATAATGTATAAATCCTCCTCAAAACATGTGATTAATGTATAAACCCTGTCCAAAACCTAATATTCATCACAAAAACGCCATGTGGAAGGTACCGTGTCTACTTTATTGATTTTAAAATTAAATAATTATTTCGCCCCAAAACGACCTTTGTAAAAAAATAACAAACAATTAATTGATTTGCTCGATTCCCGGTGGTGAAAAAAAAAACAAAGTCGATTAATTAATTAATTAATTAATTAATCGACAGTCCCGCCGCTAAAAGAACAAACAACAAGGCCGTAATTATTTCGAATGTCGCCGAATGCTGCCAACAGCAAATAACAATGACAAACTGGCAAAATAATTCCCGCCCCGTCAAAATCGCTCTCACTGCACACCACCACACGCCGGCGGACTCGGGACTGTATCAATATCATAATTTAATGGGGGACTCGGCGGTGTGTATCTTGTGTAAATGCAGCCCTGTCACTTGTAAATGTGGGAAGACGACCCTGGGTGACATGGCCAAGATGCGCCGTTCGTTAGACAAGCGTCAACAGGCGTCACTCATGAGCTTCGGTGTGAAGCGCGGTGTCCCTCCCACTGCAGTGAACAACGACCCTGTTGTAACTCGTCCCGATCCCAAGGTCTCCGTTGAGGACAGACTTCTACTTTTCTTGGAGAAAGTTTTGCGCCACCTCAACAAGAAGCGCGCTGGCCGCCCTAGAAAGTTGGCATTCGTTGATAGCCGCAATCTCCTTTTGGTTGAATGCAATGTGGAGTTGGGCGAGCGTCTCGCAGCTTCACGCGACTATGACAAAGATCCCCGAAGGTGGGTCAATGACTTTGAAAGTGGTGGCAAAATCATTTCATGTGTGTCCTCTGCAAATGAATAGCCCATCGGCCTTAAAAGTGTAAATAATTAAATATTTCAACAAATGGTCAGTATTGAAAAAAATCCATTAATTAAATAATTGGTAGGCAGGCTCCGCACTAAAAGAACAAAGAAAAAACTTTAAATATTTAATTGTTTTCAGCCAATCAACAAACTTTTGTCCCAAGTTTATTGCACCCGGATTCAGGAATAAAAATCAATAAAGTAGACACGGTAGTGTCTGTTTACGTGGATCCTACACCGCTGCAATGCACCCAATTAAAACGCCCTTGCACACCATGCTGGCATGAATCGTACACCCGACATCATGTTTTCCCCTTTTGTTTTCACTTTGAAAGTGGTGAAAGCGAAGTTAAAACCCCCTCGAAAGTGAGGTTTTTTGAGAATATAAAGTGGTGCGACCGAGCGCTATTTGAGCGCTCTATGAGCTTGGCCTTTAAAATACCTTCAAAATGATACCCAACATCATTCCTCGGAAACACCGCCCGTTATTTTAAATCGTGATCTGGAACTTATGAATTCGGATTTAATCCCACTAACTATGTAAACCTAGAATGTGAAAGGGGTTTCATATCGTATAAATGTCCCATTCGAATCCACCCGAGGGTAATCCGGTTGAGCAGGCCCGAGTAAGGTATAGTCGGTGCCTGGGGGCGCTCGTGCGACATCTAAGGGGGCTCTTTGGACGAGCGAAGAAATTCGGCCGCGCGTTATGCATGATTTTGTGGTAGCGCTATGATGTCCGTTTGGATGGTAGTGTTTTGCTGATTGGGACATCCGTGTGGGCTTTGCTACTCGTTCATGCACACGACTATTGCCAATGTGACCGCGGAGATCGCACACCCCATTTTCTCGTTCCAGCGTATGCCCACGATATATGTGGCGTCCTGCACTACCCTCGACACGTAAACGCACGCGGGCTTCTCCGGCTACACCTACTACGCCGCAGCCGAACGCGTAGCAGTTGCATGCGATGACGGTTTATCACGTGTTTCAGAGCGCGGCTCTGGAGGGATCCGAAGCATTTTCGCTAGCGCGGTCGCGTAGTTTTCATGTACCCAAACCCACAAATGCCAAACAGGCAAGGTCTTCCCGTGCATGCGAGACTAGGCTGATATGTTGCGAATATATCGTTAACTTCTCCGAAGCACAAGGCCAGGGATGCATTTCCCTTGGCTGTTTGGCATGTGTTGGGTTCGGGTCGACATTCGAACCCAAACACAATAAATCTGCCAAAGAAACAAATTGGTTGTTTCGCGCACAAGTTATCTCAGACCTCGAGCTTCAGGGAACTTAAAAATATATATATTGGCAATATGTGTGCAAGATTTCGTGCGCTAGAACGCACGGGAAGCCCTTGGCTGTTTGGCATGTGTTGGATTCGGGTACATTCGAACCCAAACCCAATAAATCTGCCAAAGAAACAAATTGGTTGTTTCGCGCACAAGTTATCTCAGAGCTTGAGCTTCAGGGAACTTAAAGATATATACTTTGGCAATATGTGTGCAAGGTTCCGTGCGCTAGAACGCACGGGAAGCCCTTGGCTGTTTGGCATGTATTGGGTTTGGGTACATTCGAACCCATAGCCAATAAATCTGCCAATAAATAAATTGGTTGTTTCGCGCACAAGTTATCTCAGACCTTGAGCTTCAGGGAACTTAAAGATATATATTTTGGCAATATGTGTGCAAGGTTTCGTGCGCTAGAACGAACGGGAAGCCCTTGGGTGTTTGGCATGTATTGGGTTTGGGTACATTCGAACCCATAGCCAATAAATCTGCCAATAAATAATTTGGTTGTTTCGCGCACAAGTTATCTCAGACCTTGAGCTTCAGGGAACTTAAATATATATATTTTGGCAATATGTGTGCAAGGTTTCGTGCGCTAGAACGAACGGGAAGCCCTTGGCTGTTTGGCATGTATTGGGTTTGGGTACATTCGAACCCCAAACCCAAAAAGCTCTTTGTCAAGATGCCCATTTATTGGCTATACTCAAAGGAAGTCCTTGCGCGTAAGAGGGTGCACTAATATTAATATCTTCCATATCAGTACAATGTTGCGTGCGCTAACACCTCGGCTGCAAAGCTTTTCGTGCCATGGGTCAACCCCATCTTAAACCGCGTCAACTTCGTTAGATTGCAGTCTCGACTGCAAACGAAGCTGATGCGGTTGCAGATGGGGTCAAATGATAGCTTAAAAAAAGCTATTCTCGTCTGAATATGCACATATTGGTGACGAACGTTGAAAAAATTGTCTACCTACTGTATTTTAGTTTTTAGAGGAAGGGGGTATGCGCCTTGCTTAAGCAAGAGCGCTTTCGCTCACGTGCGGTATCAGTTGACCTAAAATTGCATATTTAGTAAGTAACGATTGAACCTAGAAATTGCCGAAACACACGCACAAGAACCCACAGGACGTTCGCAACTTGATCTTCGACAAGCCGTGCTCGTGCCACTACAAGCCAAGTGTCGCCAATCGGGCATCTGACGGTCATTGCCTCATACAACATGACATCGGCGATCTTAATTCAAGCTTGACCGAAATTCAAGTTTTTCTGCCACTGAGTTCCAAGCGATCACTTCAAGGCTCCTAATCGGTTTAACCGATATTCCGATATATCGATATATCGGGAAAAAACGGGAAATCGGTATCGATCGATCTCATTTTTGTGCACATTTCATCGATAAATCGGTATCGATTCAGTTTAGTATTGGCGGTCTTGTGTATTGTATACGGAGAATTGTATATAAAATTCAATAATCGATATGAATCGATATCATCGATTATCAATTGAAAATGTTGAATATCGAAATCGATCGATATGCAAGTTTGAAACCGATTAGGAGCCCTGGATCACTTGAAGTTTCGGGTAAAGATGAATCTCAACCCAGCGATTCGTTCGAAATGGACGGCAGAAACGAATTTACTCATATGGGTCATATCAATTTCAAGTGCGCTTTTGATGTCTGTGGCGGAATTTAGTGGCACAGTTCGTCACGGTATGGTATACCGACTCACGTGCTGCAATAAATTAACCGCCTTAAAACATCGAATTAATGCTTATGCCAATCGAATATCATATATTATCGATATATGTTGACCAACAAACATAAACCAAGACATAAACTAATAAATTGTCTGCTCGCGATCCTTGTAAGGCACATTCCCTGCTCGCGATCCTTGTAAGGCACATATAGCAATTGCATGAGGTACAAATTGCCTGCTCGCGGACCTCTTCCAAAATCTATGTAGTACAATAAGCATACAAATAAAAATTCTGAACGTTACCAATGATTAGTTTCTACTATGTGATTTCTGATGATTTAGGAAATTGAAGTCAGTAACCAAGCCACGGTACAATAACTAAAAGAGAGCATGCAAAAATATATCCGCTGAACCACATTGAGCGAGTACACCGCCATTGAGTATTAAGTCCCAGAACCTCGGACGATGTTCCCAAAGTTTGAGTACCCCCTGTCATAGAGTCTTGAGATAACTACTCTTGATTGCCTCGCGTGTCACATCACGCAACACAGCCTGACAAATTAGCGCACTTGAAACGAGTATTGCACCACGCACAATTATGTCGACAGCTCCTACCGCTGCACACACACTACTGATATCCTTCAAACTTACTACAGGGTCTTCAAACGAAAAGTGCATCTTTTGCTAGGGCCGGATTCATAACCAAGAAAACACAAACCTGAAATCAACCCTACCATCAGCATATTCAAGCTATAACTTCTCGAAAGAGAATCAAATTACATCAGTTATTTGTGTGCTCTCACTGCTATGTGCATGAAAAGACGAGCTACTTGGTGCATTTAGACTAAAGGCTTAGAGCCTGGACTCTCGGGAAAAAATATCTGTATGAGTCAAGTTAAAGCACCAAAGATTGACAGTGATTCCTCTGGGTGTCCGTCAATCTTTCTTACAAAGATTTTATCTCGCTCTCACTTTTTTTTCGGGGTGATTCCAAGCGCTTCTAGTTTGCCCGCGCGAAACTGCATCAGGGCAAACACCATTTTCCCAGTCAAAAACTCAACGTGCCTCGCGGTGCACCTAAAGAAACAGAACAAAGCTGGTGCCAAACCGTGGGAGGGTAAAGGGAAAAGTATTTTCTAAAACTGGGCAATAAAGAGACAAACAATATAAAAAAGCACAAACACTTGGAAACCACGCCCAGGAGCCTTTCGTATATTTCTGTTAGACCCACAGCGAAGAGCAAATAGAATCCTTTGGGATGTAGCTTTGGACGAAGTTCCTTGGAGTTCCAGTCTGCACTGCTATTGTGCAAAGCCCATAACGAAAGAATTCGCGTGACCGGGTATTTACCGCGGATAGTCTCCCTTTACGTTGCGCTGCCCTCTGCTCGCTTAACCATTCTCCAAGCTCCCCATTCGGATAGCTGCTCAGGAACACCAGAGAACCCTCGGAATGAGAAAGTCCACTGACACAGGTCGGCACTCAAAGGAAGAGCAGGCCTGTGCACCCCGCGGTTCGACAAGACATGGGGCACCCGAGTGAAGTGAAACAACCAAACCTGTATCGAAAAGAGTTGCATGCGTTTCTTTTAAGAAAAGAAAAAAAGCAAAACATATTCCCAACCTCGGGGTAAATTGCTTACGATTAAGATTGCCAAATGAAGTGGGTTGTGCTCGGAATCTAGGAACGTTGGAGGAAGAACAGAAGGCCAGGGACGCCGCATAAGCGTAGGGACAATATTCGATCAAGGTATGTCGTCTGCTGATTAACTAAAAACAAGAGGGTCGATCGATGCAATCACCTTTTGGGGACGTTGCAACTTCCGTGCGTATTGCAAAACGTTGTCAGTTGTTGATAGTGACTCATCCACTCCGCAGCACCTCCTTCCCAGTCAAACTCTAGGGAATTCAGGGCATTGATTTGCTTTGCTTTTAGTCGGCCTTCCTTCCTTGCTGTTCTTTGGGCTCGCACCCACTCCTCCAGCTCCGTACCTCTTTCACTGAGCAAGCTAGAGTGGCCATTATCCTGCAGGAGTGCGGGAGACGTCAGTGTGGCCACACAGAGCCGCGTCACACCGAAAATCTAAGCGATTCTTGCCCATCAGCAAAAAAGATAAAGCAAGTTTTCTCAGAGATAACAGGCGAACTGTTGAAGTCCAAAGCACAAGCTCTCCGGTTTGCAAACGGCACCTTGTGGAATGCCTCAAGTTCGTTGTAGCATCGTTGCCAGGTGGTATTAGTTTGCGCTTTGGTTTCAGTGGACGGCTCAGCGGAGGAGAATGCTGCAGCCCTTCTCTGACGATAGTATGGAGAGATGCGACGGGAGAACTGTGCGGGTTTCCCCTGGGCTTCAACCCTCAGAACAACGCGCAAGTGCCCAACTGGGAGCCTAGCAACGTTGCCCGTGGAGGATGGGTTATGCAGAGGGCTCGCTCTGCAACTACCCGGTGTCAAGACATCATGTGCCCTCGAGAGGCTACAATGTGAGTGGAATAATATTCCGTTCATATTCGGTATGGTTTGGGGGAGAATATTCAACAGAAATGCTGGGGATATGCTGATGAAAGGCCCTTGTTTCAGAAAGTTTGACGACGTCCGACGAGTTGGCAAGATCGACGCCTCTGACTGTTCACGTAATTTCTGACGCGATGGAAATATGACAGGATTGACAGTCAAAATATCTTAATCGCACCAAAGGTACCGATGCTACCGAAATGTGTGAACAAATACAATAGACCCCGTGACTGTATGAAAATATCTGTGAACTGATAATCTAAAAATAAAAATAAAAATAAAAACTGAGCACGCATGTTTTGAACTCAAGGTGTCGGGAATATAAGTCATGAAAAAGATGCGGCCATGTCAGCGCAGCGTTGTACACGGCCATCGTATCGAATCTTTATCTACAGTTGAAAAGCAAAATGATTACAAATTTTACAATGAGTATGACCATCCCTGCCGATGCGATGCCGTGCACGCGTCGTTGTGTATGCCTGGGAGGGACAGGGTAGACGAATGGTTAGTACGTTAGTACTAGGTTTGGTCGATCTCAATTTTGAGATCTCCGCTAGGCCTGTCTGCCTCTCTGCCATCTGAAATCTGATCGTTCGATCGTCTCATCATTCGTTTATATTTTGTATTTTATAAAGAATACAATCAGTGCAGTGAAAGAATACAAACAGAGGCGGACCGGACCTGGCGGACCTGGCGGTGTCATCGTTATCGTTTGGCGATCGTCAGATCAGACATTTCTTCGTGTCACCCGTTGAGATTCGATTTTTGTTTGTTTAAAGTAAGGTAAGGTAAGGTAAGTAATTTGCTTTGGTTCTAGAACATAAAGAGCAGAGGTCATCCATTATCCAATAATTATCCCAATTTCGATTCTCCTGACACGTCATCGCGCAAGCTTTCCAGCGAGTCCAATATCGTCCAATAATATCGTAGAACAACGAGGTGACGATGATGCCAACGAGATTATATCAGGCTCCTCATGAGTCATCGAATAGCGGTCGAGCTCAGAACCTACGGTGCGTCATCGTCAATCTGAGCAGGGGGCCATACCCCCCCCCCCTGGTTACCTTATCCTGTTTTTTTCTTTGGCCCACTCGCCACTGGGTAAAAGCCTAAGGTATGCATTTTTTCATCATCAAGGGGAGAGGATTCCTAAGGTAAGTCGGTTCTATCAGGAACCTAAAGGGGGCGGGGGCATCCCCGGCCGCTAATGCTTTGATCGCTAGCCAATCCGGTCCCTCGTCTCCCGGTGTTAAGGATCTACGTTAAGCAAAAATGATGTGAGATGAGACTTTCGGCCCCGATAAGGTGGGAGGCAGTTACACTCGTCGATCACCCCTTGACCCGAGGTGCCACGTCAGCTTGCTCCCGTCCGTGATAATAAAACACAAGAGTTATTTTATTATCCCATCTTAGTCTGCAGTGAATTGTGGTGTCACTCCCTGCTAGTGCTTCCCTCGTCTAATATATATATATATTAGCCTTTTCTATCAGGTTATCGGTCCACCATCTTTGGTGTGGCATCCTTTTCTCGGAACTTTGATCGTCACGCACGTAACCCGCACGTAACCCGCACGTAACCCGCACGTAACCTCCGCACGTACCTCGGAAATTTGTAATTTTACGACCAGCCTCGACCGAATTTAACGAGACCTTCACCCCGGCTTATCGGCGTGTTTTGGTTTCGCCGCATCTCTGAGCTTTCATTCTAGAACATTTACGCCTTCTTAAGGCTCGCTATGCAAGCGATATGATATATGATATATGGCACGGCTATTATTGAACGTTAACAACACGCGCAGAGTATATGTGGGTATGAGTGCAGACTCTTCTCCAGAAGTGCTGCTAGAGCTCAACGCTCCCTCATATACGCCAATGCCCCCGCGCCTCTCAGGCGCTACCACAATTGGGTTGTGAACCCGAGGGCATTGGGTGAACAACAGTATCGGCTGATCGAATAAGCCATGTGATACCCGCATGGTGTTCAATTCATGCTTGAAGCGAAGACGAGTCTTCTCAGAACACTTCGGTTCTTCAAGACTTATCTTGCTTCGCCATCTCGATGCCAATACCTGGCCTCTCGATGACAAGTGTCACTCACCTTGAGTGGATGACAGATGGTATGACTGTACATGTCACAGTCGACCGTACTGACGACTGTATGTCATCATAATATATGACATGACATGACATGACATGGTATGACATGTATGACAGGTATGATACGTATGACATGTATGACACATATGTCATCGGTCATAACCCTGACAGATCTCCCCTCTTAAAAGAGTTGTGACCTCACAATATAGGGTGCATACCTTTGTATATGTCTTTGATGTCTTTGTTGTTGAGCTGGTACCAGTCTTCTTACACCGATGAGGCGTCCCTCAAGGTGTTTTAGGATATTGGGGGGAACTGAGTCCACTTTAAACCCTCACCTTAGGCATTTAGCCCTACAGTTCTTAGGATGTAGCCCCCATGAATTGCGTATCGTATTTCAGAGTGACGTTTCAAGGTATCTTCCGAGGTTTACGTTACGGATAGATATTGCGCTTGCCGATCGACTTTCGACCCAAGGGTACGAAATCCATTGAGAATCAAATTGAATCCCAAATCTGTTTCCACGGCCATATATAGCAGGGCTCTATATCGGTTTGGTTTTTCGGTATCGATACAATCCGATATCCGAAAAACGGTATCGATAATCGCTGTACAACATAGTCTCTGCCAGTGTCATAGAGGTCAAAGAGAGAAGCACCGTGGTGCCATGTGAGGTCGATGAAGTCAGGGGAGCGGGCCCCGTGTCTGAGCATCTGGCGGACTGAGATGCTGGAATTGACGCTACGACTAGTTCGTACAGTCTAGTGTCATTCCTGTATGTCATCTTCGGTGGTCAGCCTGTGTCACTCATCTCGGGTATATATCGTTTGTATATCCGAGTTTAGTGATCCGTTGTTTCACCGTCGGCAGCGGGTCCCCACTGCCTGAGCTGCTGTTTCCAGCAGGTTATGGTCCCTCTCACGTTCGCGTGAACCGAATTTTAGCGTAGAATTTTATTTTATTTCCGCCCTATCTTTCGGTTAAGCGTCTCCACGCCTTGTGGGACGCTTCGGAGCAGATTCTACGTATTTTCTGGAGGCGGCTGCTTACGGCTTTGGGTGATTTCGACGGAGTGGTACTCTTCAGCTATTTTCATTTGCGATCTCTATTTGGAATTGTATTCGTTTCTTTATTCGATTATGACTTCATCGCAGATTTTGGAGAGTGAAGAGCTCCTAGCTCTTTTGGGATCTATCGACACTGGTTTTGCGAGGGTCTCAACTCTCAAGAGATCACAGCTCACCTCTTTATGCTCTTCCATGCATTTAGCTATTTCGCATTTCCGTGAGGCGGCTCAGATTTCGGCAGTTTCGACGGAGAATTTTCCGATAGTTTTGAACATCTTGGTGGCTAGTGAGCCACAAGTTGGTGCTGGTGTCTCGGCCGAGACCGCTGTTTCTGGAATTTCGAGCGGAAGATTTTGCGAAGTAGGAGTGGGCGATGCGCTGGCGCTTTTGGCGACAAAATCAGTTTCCACTCAGATTTCCACCACTAGACCCTTGCCTAGTGCCACTAGGGCAAGCGAGATGGTGCCACAGGCCCCTCCTGTGGTAACCGAAGTTCACTATGTCCATGCACCTCCCATTGTGCCTCCCTATATGGGCTCTGGGGTTATTCGCAGTTATGAGGAGTATTTACTTAGTGAGGATGAGGATGAATCGGAGTACCCACTTGGGTATTTCGATGATTCCAGCGACAATTGTGAGGAGGAAGGGGAGCAAGATGGCCACTTGGCCGCTCCGCATTTTTCGTCCGATCGATTGGAACGGGATTCCGAGCTTCCGAACGGTGCTTCTCCTTCTGCTTGGCCTTGTCAGCCGAGCCCCGCCCCCCCTCACGGACTTCCCCCGTCATGGAGGCAGCTCGGGGGCGGGATGAAGAGCCGGGGAGCTGGGAATGGTGGGCAGAGCCCTGGGTGTACCATACCTTCCCGATGACCTCAATGAACTTCTGAAGACCACCGGGGTAGCCAGAGGCGGTCAGGCGGTTCTCCTCGTCGTAGGCACGGATGACCTCGAAGTACAGCGGGATAGAGAACAGGTGCTCAGCCGAGTCCTGGGAGGCCCGCAAGATCTCAATGAGGACCTCCTGCTCCTGCTGTCCAGAGAAGGCAGGGTGGAGCTGCCTGTAGTTGGCAATGAGGGTGGTGAAGGTGTTGAGCTTCACGGCGGGGTCCTCGGACTCAGAGATTCGTAGGGTTTTGGCCTTGGTGAGGAAGGAGTTGTCCAGGGCGGGGGGGTAGGTGATCGGGCGGCAGTGCACGTGCAGCAAAAGCAGCCTCCCGTCCACTTGAGCCTGCGGGGAGCTCTGCACAATTTGTGACAACACAATTTGTGTGTTGCCACAAGTGGCCGCAAGCAGAAGTTGAGCTAGAAGACCGTTGGAGATACCGTCGTAGGCCTCGTCCTTCAGTCGGCGTTGAAGATTAAGTAGTGCTGGGGCGTGGCCAGGTCGAGTGGCGGTGAGGACACGGGTCAGGGCGTCGCAGAACCGCTTGAAGACAATGCCGCCGCCCGTGGTGAGAAAGTTCAATTGAAGATCTCGTTGTTGTTGACGCTCGTGAATATCCGTGAGGGCGTAGTAGGCGGTCTTCAACTGCTTCAAAAGTGGAGCGACGTCAGGGGTAGTGGAGCGCGTGTTGTAGGCGCCGGTGTTGTCGTCCATGATGTGCTTGATCCTGGTTGGAGGAAGTGCGTGGCCATCTCGATGTTCCAATGGCGTTACTTCTGGATTAGTCTCCAATTCCTTCGTGGTGTCAAACATCTTGTCCGAAGTAATTACGACTGAAGATGGTCGAAGATGAAGTAGTTCTACTCGCCACAGTGCGAGCCAGTAAGGTGGCGTCTTTGCACTCGTCTCGTACTTTGATTAAGTCGTTGATGACAGTCTCGTTGAGTTGGTTGATGTCGCTGTGTTCCTCCTTCGTGACGTAATTCTCGTAGATCTTGCAGGGATACCGCACTCTCAGGACGTTGTCCCCTTTGCTAGCGTAAATGTTTTAGTATTATTATTATTGCTCTTAGGTACATCCCAATGTACCTCCGGGTTATGGACATATATCGATATCGGGAATATCGGTATCGATCGATATGGTTTTGCACACATATCGGAAATATCAGTATCTGCTGAAATCTGGGTATCTAGGACCTAGCAGGCAGCCCTGACAGGCAGGCCCCTGACCCCTGACTCGATTCCGTCCAGAGGTAATGACTGTGACAACTGTGTCACTGGTCAGTAGTTTAGTCTCCGACACGTGCCGCTCCGACCGTTCCGACCGAGCGAAGTTTCGTATGCTTCTTCACTCAGTAATTATTCACTTCTACATGTCTGTATAAGTTATCGTTTTCATTACTGTGTTCTGTGTTTATATATATATATCGGAGATATACCCGTAGTATATCGGCAGGTCGTGGCCCCATCCACGCTGATTCCACTTGCTTGTTTGGCCATGATTGGCTAAAAACCACCGCTTGAGTAGGTGGTGCGCCCCATGGGTGCGGTGTCGGTGTTGTTCCATTTATTGTCCTATGGGGGGTGGAAGGCATTGGTCATTTGTCTGGGGGGGAGGGGTCGATATGTTCTTGTCCCTCGGGGTGGGAGGGGTCGATTCACCGCCGGTCCGCGGGGGGCTTACGAGGCACTCCCGGACAAGTTAAGTAGAGTCTTAAGTGTCCGGGAGGGTCGAGAGAATCCGGACACATGCATAAACCGTGGGTGGACAGTTATATCGATTCTTGAGATATAAGCGTCAGCGCTTATATAACCGTGGGTCGAGGTGATATAATGGTAATATCGACGCTTATATAAGCGTCGATATAATATAAGCGTTGACGCTTATATAAGCACAATTTAATGATTATAATCCCCTAAATTTAGCAGTTCGTGGGCGAATTCAGGATTTTCTATATCTGATTTTATTTAGTGATACGTCATACAAGCGGAATATGACAGTGCACAGTGTGTAGACACATATTGAAATCAAAAAGCCAAGAAAATATATAAAAGAAAATAAATCAAACATTTACTAAAAGCCATAAAAGTACCAGTATAATATATCAGCCCAGGTGGTGGTGATACAAGCGCTTATATAAGCGCTTATATCGCCGATATAAGCGCTTATATGCCGATATATGCGCTTATAGTTATATAAGCAAAGACGCTTATATCGGATATAATATAAGCGTCTTTTTGGCCTGATTTTCGACGCTTATAGTTATATCCCCATTAGCGATATAATCGGCTTATATAAGCCAAACGATTATATACCTGTCCACCCCTAGTATAAACCACGTTGACGATCGACACTCAGACTCACGTAATGCAGAAACTCTGATGATACAAAAAGTTTCCACCCAGCCTACCAGCAGACAAACGTTAACGGAACACTCCAAGACGACATAATTGCAATAAAGTTAGCATGGCTCCTCCTTTGACCGTGGAAACGCTATTAGGTGACGGTATTTTGCGTCAGCACCTCACTGATTTCATGAGAGAAGGTTTCTCAATTGAATCTCAATCCTGAAGGGAAAAATCCCTGACGATGATCTAGTAGAGCTTGGTCTCACTACCGCGTCTATATATATAGCTGGTGTTCGCTTGCGTACTTGGAGTCTAGCCACACTTGGTGAAGAACGCTTTCAAGAGAATCTGAATGATATGCCGTCACTTGATATATTAGGGGAAACCGTGATGAACACTTCCAACGCAATCAAGTCAAGCAAGGAAGAACTTAGAGCTATATTTTTCACCATGGCGACGCGGCGGGTTTTCCTCAACGCTGGGCAAGCGGAACTTGCCAAGCAGCTTGCTACCGAGGCTTGACGCGAGTGCCTCATCAAATTGCGTGTTCCCCATAGTGAGCACGTTTTTGTTTTTGATTGGTAACCCAATTGCACTGTGCTTTCATCAAACAACGCAGTCGGCATTTTTCTTCGATATAGAAAATGAAATGAAGTCTGCATAATTTGCATGTCCGTAGGGGGCAGTGCCGACAACGGATGCCGTCTCCGTTGTACGGAGCACCGATTTTACCAGGCTCCGGCTCCGTAGGAGCCCGCGAGATCGAGGATTCGCATTGCTCCGTCTCCGACGGGGCGTTGAAAAGTCAGGCTCTGGCTCCGTATGTAGGAGCCAACCGAGTCCAAGCTCCGTGCTGATCTGGCTCCGACGGTGCAAAATATAATCAGCCTAGGTATCAGCGCGTTCATGCTCGCAGGCGCGCTCATACCTTTAGGCCACGGGTTCATAACCGGCATGCGGCGCGCCTGGCGCGCTCATGCCGGCACCAGCGCGCCTGGCGCGCTCCGCATGGTAAAAATCGGCGTGCATATGCACGCGGCGCGCTTATGCCGTAACATATATGCGTCAGCAGGGGGATCAGCTGGATTTCTTAACATTCTTGACTCTGAGACGTGAGCGTGAGCTCACTTTACGCCTTGAGTTGTCGCCTCGGATGCCCCGCGCCGGAGTTCCCAGAAAAAAATCTCTCGAATATTTTGGCCCCCGTTACATGGAGATTGTTACGATTTTTAATATTCGTCAACTGTCGAATCGATAATTCGGCGGCGATGGACGAATTTTGCGGGCGTACTGGAATGAATATTCGTACTACAGAATGAACCGTAATTACAGTGTTCGTACATTTACTTGACGATTTTACATTTCAAAACTTTTTATAAATGCGCCGTCATCGGTGACAATACAAACACCGTGTGCAAACACGGTAATACACCAAGTGATTTTTTATTTTTCAGTAATCTCGAAAAACAAAATTTTGGAAAATTTACCAAGTGAAATATATGGTCACCCAATCACCCACTTAATCATATATTGTATCACGGTTTCGATGGCCCCAGGCCCATGTACGATAACACTGGAAAGCCGTGCCTGTATTGTTGGAACCGCTGGAGCAAGAGCTAAAGCACGAGCTCAGTAAAGGCCCCTTGGGCCACGCCGATCCGCACGAAACTCTTTTCAGAGTGTACGACGGGTAGCTTCCACACAGTATTGTTATATCACCGATTATTCATATTTTTGCAGTGTCTCGGGTACGAACATACTTTGCGTGATACAATGTTCATTCCGAAAACGGGGATAAAACTCAATGAGACTTTGTTTGTTTGCAAACGAATTTATTCGTGCACATTTAAAATTATATCGAGCTCAATGCGTCCATAACAGAAATTCGTATTCCCTTAACATGTTTTGAACAAATTACCCCAAAGTTTGGGGATCCCTTAATTGTGCACGAATCCTGTGGTGACAACCAACGGTCACTTTGCAACACTTGCATCAGTTCGACTCGGTCGTCTAATCTTCCTGTCCATATCAAGGCGTGGTATCCAAGTTCTGAGGCCACATTGATATATTTTGATATCTTGACAATGATTATCAATCGATTTTGATATCTACATCTCGTGATCGATCAATTTCAATATTTTCTAAGTGTAATCAATCAATAACAATATTTCTCCGAAGGTATCGATCAATATCGATTATGCAATCTTGTGATCAATCAATTAACAATATATCGAAATCATGGCAATGATCAATACTTTTGCAATTATCATTATATTGTTATATCTTTCAATAATGTCATAGAATGGTGTGAGAGATTACCCCTATTATGATTCTGCCTAAAGCAAGCGCATACACATACGGATACACAGATACAGTGATACACTCTAGACTCTACCCTACATACATATTAAACATACTTACACAGTGTTCATCGCTGCAAAAAGCGAGTTTGGGATGGTCCCTTCACTGAGGGACTTTCGCAAGTCCGAGTGCATGAAAGATGATACCGCCGAAAAAGTGCGCTCTACTCCCGCGGTACTGGCAGGCACAACTAAGAACTGACGGGCCATCCTCGCTACGTTGGGATAGTTTGACTTGTGCTCTCTCCACCAATCTAACAAAGTGGTATGGGAATGACAAAAAATCTCATGGAGAGACTGATTTCACCCCCCACCATAAGGTGGGGGTCTGTCTCCTGCTTTCCCCCCTCGGAGTGCAGTGCATGTGTCACTGCCGTGACTTGCCGTTATGCTCCGTCCGTCTCCGATAGCACAAAACCCTCCATTATGTTTTATGATCTATCTTAGACTTCCGAGAGTTTCACTGCCTGTGCCTGTCTGACCCGTATATATATATATATATATTCATTATATATATATATATATATATTCATTATATATATATATATATATATATATATTCATTATATATATATATACGGGTCAGACGGTGGATATATATATATATATTATAATATTCATTATATATATATATATAGTTGTATATATTCATATTATATATATATATATATATAGTTGTATATATTCATTATATATATATATTCATTATATATATATATATATCCTCCGACCCGATATCACACTCCACGTGAGGTTATGAGCCTGGACCACTTCTGTGGTGGCATTCTTGGTTGTATTTTTTAAGATCCGTCTCACCGAACGTACCTGGTCACCCACCCTACGGTCTACCAAACCTACCTTGGCACCCACCATCCCTTCTACCCACCTTAGCGCACACCCATCGCGCAGTTTTGTCTCAATTTGAGTTGCCGAAACGCTTACCCACAGTTTACCCACCAATTTACCTTTTAGACCTTCGACATCGCGCGCGACAACCGCGACTTCGACTCTCTGGCCAGCAGCACCTCTACTGCCGGAGAAATAGCTTACCGCACGACTATTTTGACCTCACCGGCGGTTTCCTCGTGACATTTGACCCCAATTTCACTTTTACATCGCTCGATTTAGTTAATTTTACGGAAAGTTACGTTGACACCAAGAACCCAAACGCGCTCTCGACTATCTGGCCAGCAGCACCGCTCCTGGCGGGAAAACGGTTTACCGCACGACGTTTTTGGCTTTACCGACGTTTTCCCCGCGATAATCTACCCTAATTTGACCCTTTCATCATTTGATTTGCTTGATTTTGCGAGAAGTTCGCTTTTCGCTTGGGAACCCTAATTTTGGGTTCGCAGATTCTGCAGTCAGCAGTCAGTGGTCAGCGACCATGTCCACTGGACCTCAGCGTGCGCGTATGGTCGCTGTTCGTTCAGCGTTGAACTCATTTCGAGTACATCGGCAACATTCTACCTCTGGCTATGGTCTGGTGGTGTCTGGTGGTGTTTGCGCACCAGACACCAAGCTCAAGTCCATCGCGTTCACCATCGACAACGAGTGCTTTGACTCTTTCGACCTCATCCCTCCACTTCCCTCACCTTCACCTTATGCGCTCCCTGGTCACCATCTGGTGGTGTCTGGTGGTGCTGTCACGCACACTTCACCCTTCACCATCGTCCCCGTTTCGAGCCTTTTCCCATGCGCTCAACCACATCCCTTCACCGCATTTTTCACCTTCGCCCTCCTCACCCCCTCCTCATCGACGCACTTGCTCTGGTGGTGCTGCACCACTTTTGGCCTTGGCACCGCACGGGCGTTGGGTGATCCCGGGACAATTTGAGAAACCCTAGATCGGAAGCTGTGGGATGGACGACTATATCTGTGCCAGCGCAGGCAGATGCCACACTAGCTGAGCTGAAAAAGGCTCCTTCGGGTTACAGATGTAGATGGCCGGCAGGCCTAGGATAACATTGTGTACATTGTACCGTGGCACTCCTCTCCTTCGGGAGGAGGTGGTGTCATGGAGAGACTGATTTCACCCCCCACCATAAGGTGGGGGTCTGTCTCCTGCTTTCCCCCCTCGGAGTGCAGTGCATGTGTCACTGCCGTGACTTGCCGTTCTGCTCCGTCCGTCTCCGATAGCACAAAACCCTCAATTATGTTTTATGATCCATCTTAGACTTCCGAGAGTTTCACTGCCTGTGCCTGTCTGACCCGCATATATATATATACTTCGAAGTATATATATATTCATTATATATATATATATATCCTCCGACCCGATATCACACTCCACGTGAAAATCCCCCAATGGGTCTCGAGCTCTGCTATGTTTTTGGATCGGTTCAATAATTGATATTCGCCCGGAGTCGATATTTTGATTAAATTCAAATTCTAAATCAATGGATATCGATATATGGTTCGTATCATCGATCGATATCGATATTTCGCCGTTCATATCAATCGATTTCAATATTTCACGCAATGAATCAATCAATTAACAATATTTCAATATCGAATGATTTGTGATCAATCGATTCGATATTTTCGATATATCGAAATATCAATACCACGCCCTGATCCATATTTGATGCCGCGACTTTCATCCCAGGCTTATCAACTTCTTGGGAATGGCCAATCCGCACACGACGATACTTTCCTCGATCTGCCGTATGAGCGTTTCACTGCATGCCCCAGTCTGTTCAAGAATCCCCGGCGGAGCAGGAATGATCCCGGTTCTTACGGTATTGCAAATGAGCTTATGCTACTGTGGAGTTATTATCACACGCGGTGTGGTGGAAATGAGCTTGTACCTGGAGGCACGACGTAAATATTCAGCAATTATATAAGATGCGATATATTGCACCCGCCATAGATTGATAACGGTCATACTGAAAGTACCCTGGGAGAGAGCTGCACTCAAATTCGGCAGAGGTGGGGTAGTGGAGCGAGGTCTTAACGGCGATTATAAATATTAATGATAATTCTCGAGAGGGTGAAGATACCGTATTCGAGTTCATGGTGGTCCCATGATATTTACTATAGCATTTGTTAGGTGATCTTGCACACTCTCCATGGTCAACGAAATTTTCAAGGAGTCAACCTCTCCTGTCCATGTAACGAAGTCCGACTCAGGTTTGTTATCAATACGTTCAACATCATAAACACCATTCTATTTGTGGCCATCTCAGACTGATGTTCTTCACATCTGCCGTGTTTGCATTTAATCACGTGAACGTGCAAATCTGGCTCAGGTTTGCTCAAATTATCGACGAATGCATGCCTACACAATTCAAGGGGTTTTACATGGAGAATCTCAGTGGAAATCTCTTATTCTTACTGCACTTAGTGGTGCACATGCCACTTGAATACCACTTCCGTGCAGATTGAATATCTGGTGTATCCAACTATTTAAGGCGCAATGCACGCAACCTCTTACCGAGAGTGTTCACATCCCTGCCAACGGAGATCAATACGTACTAGTGCCACACAACTCAGAAGAAGGCTCCAGACCTGATGCATATGCACATTAATCACAATCCATGTTCTTAAACTTGACCGCGTAACAAAGCACCGGGAATAAAATGAACGTGCAAAGCACCACTAACAAACCCAGCCACGGCAAAATGGCTTCCCACCTGGGTTGTGCACACGCCCACCCGTTGTCAAAAGGTACCAACGAACATAACACAACATCTTGCTTCAACCATCTCGAACACGCGACTACTGTTCTTTTACCGTTCTGCAAAGTCAGTGCACTCTACACTGCAAAGACTGAACAACATGTGACAGGAATAGGGCAGGGCTATTACATGCTAGCAAGCCCAAGATTCAAGCAGTGGACAAGAACCTTTCTAGCCAGGGGGGACACGTTGCGCAGCCCTTCTCACACCATGTGGAGGCACGCCAACCAAAGTTAGAGTCTGAGCTCACAGCAAGGTTCCAGTACCTCACACTCGGATTCATGAACACGAGTTCCCTGGCAAGGGTTTGACCCGTGAAGCACCAGAACCAAAGAGGAAGATGCCGCAGAAGTCCAGTACGATACCACAAATACATCCTTGCCAAAACCGTGAACGTGTAAGGCCGTATACATATACATACTGAATTGTGCCTATACAGAGTTAGAGACGCAAGGAGCGCCCAAAAGTGCCTATACAAGCACAAATGAAGCAGCAGACGGCGCGCCACTACGTGCTGCGTGTGCCAAGGCACAGCTAGTGACACTCGCACGGCTATGCGCCCCGCACATCCGTGCTCCGGGTCCACTGCCTTGTCATATGTATCCTCTGGCTGCTCAACTCAACTCAGTGCAAGCAATGCACCAGAGAGGCTCATGGCACACGAGTGCACAAGTCTAAACTCACAAGCATACAGCGCATGGGGCGTTTGATGGGTGCTGGAGGCACGGAGGCGCGCACTTTTCCGCTTTGAAGTTCGGTAGAAACAAAAAGGAGGGAAACACTCCGCAGAGCAGCCCCCCGATGTGGGAGAAGTGAGAGGATCCGCCGTCGTCCGCAGCCTGCGCCAACGCTTCCCCCTTCAATCGATCTGGGCATCGCACCGGGAGAGCAGCCAAGGCTGCGCATGTCTGCAGAGGGTTTACCGGCGGTACCACACAAGAGACCGTTAGGTGTCATGCCCTGCCCCGCTACGGATTGCGTGCATGCATCGCCTGGGTCACTATATGCGTGGAGACATCACCAGGGCGACTGATTGCAGACGTGCTCACAGCACTGCAACTGCCTCGTGAATGCAATACCGCACAGCTAGCGGCACAAAAAGGGACCATTCTATTCACACGAACAGTGTCGAGGAAGCTGTATGATAACTTGGAGCCCTGCGACGCTCATTAGTCGCAGCCACTTCTTGCTGGATCCTGGATACTCCGCCTAAATGCAAAGCTATTCCCAGCTGTGCGAGGCCTGAGGCGTGTGCTTAACGCCATCGTTCACGGCAAGCGGCCTGGGTACAATTAAGGGGTCACCATCAAACACCGTGTATATCGTAGCAATCATCATATATCTGTGTTCAGTTAAATGGAGTAATAGCGCCGCGGCGTACTCCTTATGCCCTACTTGGTGGCCGAAGAACAGGACTCGGGCACATGACCCTGCACAAGCCCAAAGGCGAGGCTTGCCCGGGAGCACGAGGCTGAGCCTGGGACGGCGGAAGCGGGTCTTGCCAGCGTCCAAAAAAAATAAATGAGGAACACAATGATACTCATTCCGCGCATCAGAGGATTCGTGATACTCTCGAAGTTGAGGAGCATGTCGGCCACGTACAACCCGAACATGCCAAACACGCTTCCGCTTGCACCAACCGTTAGCGTGCAATTGTCTTCGAATAATGCACTGAAGCACGCGCCCCACCACCTTTCCTGGTGAGTCTTCCGCCCTGACGGCCTCCTTCTGATGGGCAGAGAATGTCCGCGGTGGAAGTGAAGAAGGAAGAGAACACTAGCCGCATGTAACACAGAGTAACCCACCTAAACATGTTGCCACCAACCCCGGAGAGGAGCCAAATGCCGAAAATCCGTATTGTGCCATACTTGTTCTCCTGCGGCGCCCCACCCACATCCGCCCTTCATGTTCCTGGCGCTGGCCATCTCCGGACTGCATCACAATCAAACACCCAGCTGTCACAGGCACGAAAGGCCTCAGCGGGATCCATGCGCGAGCTGTGGGCATGCTCGGCACTGTATACAAACAAGGCTTTGATGCGTCGAGTAGACGACATCAGGCTGCATTCCAAAAGTCCAAATACACTTCTTCGCAGCGCAAGCAAGGTAGTTGCACACTTCTTCGCAGCGCAAGTAAGGTGGTTACGCACTTCTTCGCAGCGCAAGCAAGGTAGTTACTGGAAGAATCAGTCACAAAACTGGTGGCCGCGGAAAGCAGAAGCAGGCAGATCTATGTCGCACATATTCCTCCAGAGAAGCGCGTGTCCTACTTCAATGCTTGTAAAGGCCGACTCTTACACTTGTCAGTTTTCGGAGCTCCAGAGTGATGCCGCGGTATAATTCATATAAATATCAGATTTTCATCTTTATGTGACAAGTCCGACCACCGCAACCCGTTTCATTTTATACTTCGAAATATAAATCATTACTTGTTCGCCAAAAGCAATTGATAATTCATCATATTTCTTCGATCTAGAATACTGTTTTCCTGCATTCAACCCCCCTTATTCCCCTGTCTCCCCCCAGTCCTCCGCCTCCCTCTCCATCCCCCAAACCCTAAACCTAAGGAGGGTGGGGCAGGGAGACAATGGATGGGGGAAGGGAGTCGGAATGAATGGAGAGAACTACTATCCTAGATTGAAGAAATACACTCATTTCAGTATCGATTTCGTCGAGGAAGTATTAATCTGAAAACGAGATAGGTTACGGCAGACGGGCCCGACTCGTAGAATTTTATCAAAAAATGATCGTTAAAAACGTATACCGCGGCATCCGTCTGAAGTTCAGAGAGCTTACGAAGATGAGCGTCGAACAGTGCGAGCATTGAATTATGACACGTGCTTCTCGGGAGACGCTTATCTGGAGGTGACATGCGCGGCATAGTAAATGCCAGGTCGGCCAAGGTGGGCGCACACCAGGTGGCTGCTCAGGGCAATAAACAAGAACATGTTCGAACTTATATGGGGCATGTTGCTGTGGATGAATATGGAGGTAAGCCATCGATAATGCTGGCCATCTTCGTACACACTCGGAGCGTATCGCCCGCCCCTGCATGCCAGTGCTCCAGCGCATATTTACCAGCTAAGGGCCGCCTAGCCACCCCCCTCTGCATATTTACCAGCTAAGGGCCGCCTAGCCACCCCCCTCTGCATATTCACCAGCTAAGGCCGCCTAGCCACCCCCTCTGCATATTCACCAGCCAAGGGCCGCCTAGCCACCCTCTGCATATTCAGCTAAGGGCCGCCTAGCCACCCCCTCTGCATATTCACCAGCCAAGGGCCGCCTAGCCACCCCCTCTGCATATTCACCAGCTAAAGGGCCGCCTAGCCACCCCCTCTGCATATTCACCAGCTAAGCCGCTCTAGCCACCCCCTCTGCATATTCACCAGCCGCCTAGCCACCCCCCCTGCATATTTACCAGCTAAGGACCGCCTAGCACCCCTCTGCATATTTACCAGCTAAGGGCCGCCTAGCCACCCCCCTCTGCATCCTGAGGACTGTCTTCACAGGATGAAGAGGCACAGGGGGTGTGCTCTGCCCAGAGTTAACCCACAAGGCGCAGTCATGAAGAACAGGTCGGGACTCCCTGAACAAACTTGAAGACTTTGCCATCCCGACGGAATCATGCGCTCCGAGCCCCTCTGGCAAAACCATAAATTGGTGAAGAAGGGAGAAGGGGGGCTGGCGCGCCACCATCTGCATTTCGCAGGACTCCTCGTGCTCCGCCTCTCCCGCAGGGGCTCTCCAAAGAGGTGGACCGCCCGCTTGACAAAAGCGAGATCGAAGGAGGCATATGATAACTGGCAGTCCAGTAAATCAGAAAGGGGAAAGTGCTGAGCCCACGCACCATTCCTTCAGGTATTCGAAGCTGAAGGTCTGCCAATTATCTTCATTATCGGCACCAATGAGCCAGTTGCCAAGCGCATCCGGTCCTACATGGTCCGATTGTATTCCGTTGGTTTCCTGCGATTGGAAAACCGACCTCAAAGAACTTTGACGGTATTCATCACTTTCGGCTCAAAGTTTACCCAAAGTCATATGGCACTCTCACCCACATCACATCTCGAAGGGCCGAGCAGAAACCTGCGTCAACATTTAGTTTTGCCATCTCTCAGCAGACACCTGATGGTTGCCCTTGCCTCACGCAAGCATCCTGGGGTCGCGGTCAGCAACGCATCGCTGGTGTAGATAAAAACGAGAAGCACCGCCGATGAAAGTGTCTGCATGCATCCCTGGACTTGTGGGTACACACGCCTCTCTCTTTTGGGGAGCGACGCTTGGTTGCTGCAGCAGGGAAGAGCGAATGGCCCTGCTCACGCTGCCACGCATGCCTCCCAACTATTGAGGAGAACTCTTTGCCGCCGCAGCAGGGAAGAGCGCTTGAGCGAATGGCCCTGCGCACGCTGCCACGCATGCCTCCCAACTATTGAGGAGAACTCTTTGCCGCCGCAGCAGGGAAGAGCGCTTGAGCGAATGGCCCTGCGCACGCTGCCACGCATGCCTCCCAACTATTGAGGAGAACTCTTTGCTGCCGCAGCAGGGAAGAGCGCTTGAGCGAATGGCCCTGCGCACGCTGCCACGCATGCCTCCCAACTATTGAGGAGAACTCTTTGCCGCCGCAGCAGGGAAGAGCGCTTGAGCGAATGGCCCTGCGCACGCTGCCACGCATGCCTCCCAACTATTGAGGAGAACTCTTTGCTGCCGCAGCAGGGAAGAGCGCTTGAGCGAATGGCCCTGCGCACGCTGCCACGCATGCCTCCCAACTATTGAGGAGAACTCTTTGCTGCCGCAGTGGAGATGAGCGCGTTCGTCTCCATGCGTCCAAGCATGCCATCTCTAGTCGAGGGAAGGATGCGTTGCAGCTGCAGTGGCGGACACTCATCGCTGGGCGCACATTTGTCATGCGATATAACAAGTTGAACTCGCCAGCCATGAAGGTGAAGATGCTGATCTCCACAATGGTAAAGATAAGGGTCCACCAGCCGAAGTGATGCCCAGTCTCCTTTGGTGTGAACCAGTCAAAAATGAATTCACCTGATACGTCGGATCCGAAGACAGACCTCATTTTTCAGTCGTGAGCCCATATCTCTCCCTCTTCCTTTGCGACTGGTTTGCATAAGATCTATGCATGTCAGATGTCTTCAGGATCCCCAGCCCGCTGCTTGCACTTCTACTCAGGGCGCATGAAACCCAGAGCTCAAGTGGCAATCCAGTGTCAAGGGACCTCACCAGTGATCATAAGTTCGTTCTCGAGCTTTTCCAAGAGGCCATCGAAGTCGCCCTGTGCCAGCACATCGTGGGCCTCAGCACCGGCCCTCCCGAGTGCCCTCTGAAGAATGTGCATGCACATCAGATCAAAGCCCTCGGTAGGTGGGCGCATCTCACCGCTTCCTTCTTCTTCAGCCGCTCCAAGAGCTCCTTCTTCTTCGGATTCCCCTGCGCTATC
>LGRX02002606.1:0-72999 GCA_001247695.2 Cymbomonas tetramitiformis | reverse complement strand
GCAACTCTCTCAGCAGCCGCCCCGGCATATCGCGCCCCCACACACCACCTTAGTAATCGGCAGCCCTCTCAGCAGCCGCCCCTCCATACTGCGCCCTCACGCACCGCCTCAGCCGTCGTCCTGAGCAGCAGCCCTCGCATGAAACGTCGGTTCTGGAGTTCTGGCACTGACAATTTCGCAAGTCTGGAGAGCAAGCAGCGGAGAGGCAGGGCAGTGCACATGCAGGGATCAGGGAGGCAGCGGGACAGGGAGACATGAGAAGCGATGGCGAGACCTCCAGCGCCATCATCACCATCGCGAGTTTGCCAGTACTGATTCGTTTCTTGTTAACTGCATCAAGCCAGCCCCGACTGTGTCAAAATTCGCGCTTGCGCAGCCCCCTTCACCGCCAGCAACGGCCACTCGGAGCGCCGGGAGCGCCTGAAGCAAGCCGCGCAGGAGGCCCTAGAAAGGCTTCATTTGATCGTTTTCGGGGAAAGGAAGGGAATCTACGAAAGCTTTTCAATATTTCCCTGACAAGGTGTCGGAAGGGCGACATGACCGGTCCGTCGAGAAATATTGCAATACACAAAATGGCAGGGGGGGTCTGAAGGCTCACCGTCTCTGCGTCCGACGTATTCCTGAGCATCCTCAGATAACATGCTGCCCCTCACCTTCCCCCAGGTTGCCCCCTTCGTCTTCACCGAGGAGTCGTCCCCTGCTGGCCCCGCCTCAGGCTCTGCCACTGGGTTCGTGGTGGTCACGAACTCGTCTTCCAGCAAACGCTTTTCGTCCTTCTCGCACACCTCTTTGTACTGTAACGAACAGCTGACGAGGACGTCAAACAAGGTATCCGGAAATCTCTTTCCCCACACCGACGAGACTACCGGACAAGATATCTTGACAAACGTGGCGTGCAAAACAACGAAGCAGAGCTGGCATGGCACACCTTTTCCATAGGACTTTTCGCAAAAGCGATTGCAAGATACGTTTGCGTCTTCCAAGCTTTCTTAGCCGCTCTGCGGCAGCCGCAGTCCCCCGAAGGAGCTTGCCGAAATACCACAAAACTCCGACACTATTTCTGGCAAACGTGATTTTCGACGTGCACTGCGAGAATTTGTGCAACAGTTCAGGAGCAATAAGTAACACAGATATCGCAAAATCAATTCTCACGTTTTCCCGGGTTTCATTTCGCTGGTTCCAGCGTCTTCAGGGCTCGTGGCTGGCACACTTCCGTTATCTTGAGTGTCTTCAGTTGGCGAGCTAACTGAGTCTCCAAGAGGTTGCATTTCAGAATAGAGTGGAGAAACCAAGACACTACTTTGTTTTCGGGATGCCACTTCTTCTTCCGGAAAATCGTCGTTGGAGGGCTTGGAGAAAAACTCATCTTCAAATCTTGCTTCATAGTCCGATGCTTGCGCCATGATCATTCAACGATTGAACACCTCACGCGAAAGGCGGAGACGTGCGCTCTTGGGTTTCTCCCGATGATATCTCCCGACGGCAAAATAAATACTACCGAGGACAAGAATGTCTCCCGTCACTAACCTGCTTTGGCAAATAAAACTCGTTCTCGCTGCCTATTTTGTATGTATTTTGATAAAAAATGCTTTGGTATATCAAACCACCTACAGCCGAACGGGTTTCAAGAGACCAGCGCTGCGGTCTCAGAAGAAATAGAAAGAGCAAAGACCCTCGCCTGGCGTGGGATTTACGGATGACCCCACGCCACGCCCCGTGGGGGTCTTTCTTGTCGAGAGTCGTCTCGTGCGCTCGTCCTCGCAAGCGCTTGCCGCAAGCGGAAGGGGTATCTCGAGGTATCGAAGGGGTACCGAGAGGTATAATACTCTTGTTCCCAGAGCGGTTTCTCCGAGCGCGGCCGCTGCGCGGCCGCTGCGACATGCGAGGGTCGACGTTTATACAGTTGATCGAAGAGGCTCGGAGAAACTTTGGCATTAGTTGGCAGAAGCGCTTTAATGCCCGTTTTCGCTACCTCTTTTCATCGCAGTACATAAGCTGTTACGACAATACGGTACCCCGCTGAAATTAATTTACAGTCAGCGATTCCGGCCATACAGTCAGTGATTCCGACCAATGATGTCCGTAAATGACTCCACGCGATATTTTGGACATCTCAATCGGCATTTCGAATTGTGGACGAGAAACGATTCAGGACTGACGTAAGCACACGCTGCAATGCTTGTGTCGAAAGGCATCGTTGGAATCGTGAAATCGAACATTAGATTCGATTCAGAGGTGAATGCATTTACGTTTAAATTAGAACATTTTAAAATTGGATCTACAAAAATAGGACAATTACATCCACGTGTAAGATACATCTTGATTTATAGACAGCACTTAGAAAATTTTCCACGACATCCATCACGACAGTCCCGAAAACTATGATGCCATCAGCAGATCGGAGTTCGGGGTGGCCCGAACCTGATACCATTAGATGAGAGCCTATTCAATCCGTCGGTCATATATTTTTCTCTTAAGAAAATGAATTAATGCGACGTCAGCTGAGATATTTGTTGGTGACCGGTTTCTTGCGTTCCAAATGGTGGTACAGATTGCGATGTCCATCGGTGCATCCACGTCGGATCCTGATGGAATTTGAGATAGAATCATTGCAATTGACCAATCATTTTGCGTGCACTTGATGCCATAGTTCGTAGAATGTCCCCCAGCTCATATTTGCCACCACTTTCGTGCAAGTGTCTTCTTGCCTTTGCGTGCAGGTGTTTCTGTTTGCCTAGGTTGACAGGCGGATTATTAGCCTTGCCATTGTTTAACCGTGTCTTTGTTATGTCGCTGATTTGGGGAGTCATGTCAGGGTGTCTCTGTTTCCTGCTCCTTCGAGCAAACAACGTCCGAAACCACACAGAGCGCCATACACTTCGCCATTTCGCAGCCTGTAGGTGTCTTCTTTCTCCTTTTATTTCGATTCTTTGATGTTCTTTTCCTGAAATTTAAACGGGCCAATTGATTCGCGCTCGGCACGCGCAACGCCCTGACTGAAGCTGGAAAAGACTGCTTTCCTTCCAGGCAGGAACTCAAAAAAGAGCGCTGGAAATGGCTTCCAAAGATATCAGTTAAAGTCTGAGTTGCCACGCTTCTCAGCTTCCTGCTAGCTTTTTTTAGCTCTTGCCAATCGCTGTATGCGCGAAGCTTTGGGTTCACAGAATCTTCTGTGAGTTTAGGACCACGGTTGATTCCGTCGTAAGCTTGCTTGTCGAAACGTCTGCGTTTGTGATATTAGCTCAACAAAGAGCGCCGAAGAATACCTTCGGAGATCTCATTTTGTGTCTGAGATATCACAGCTTATTACTTTTCTTATTATCTCCTGGCTGCATAGCAGTCCTACCCAGTTAAGGCGCTGCAAGATTAGTGTTAGTGTTAGTGTTGTGATATTAGCTCAATAAAGAGCGCCGGAGAATATCTCCGGAGATCTCAGTTCGAACCTGAGATATCACATCCACTTCTGATAGCAGTAGAGCCCCTTCTAGATAAGGGCTTTCTTTCATTTCTGAATTCGGCCTTGCGGCATACTCTGCCGCTGCATGATGTACCGCCCGTACACCCAGGTTTGCATTCTGCCTTACCGAACTCAGTGAGGCACAGCACGACCTATGCCTACAACACCGACTCAAAACTGGGCCTGACACATTAACAGGGGCTGCAGTCTGACCGGCTAGCAACCGGTCAGTTCAGGTTAGAATCCTGATAGCACCGCAGCTCGGGTGCATACTCTCGGCCCCGAGATTATGTCCCTGAGCCTCATCTTAAGCATACTAGCCGCTGCGGCACAACACGATCTGTGCACGGAGTCATACAGTGTGAACACATTCGAAATATTCTTAAGGGGCAGCAGTCTGATCGGCTAGCACATGGTCAGTTCAGGTTAGAATCCTGACAGCCCAGAGGCTCGAGTACCCACATTTCAGGTGCTCTCGAACCGTTCAGCACGATGGGTCCTGCATCAATATAACAAAGTGAGCCATGCGTTGAGATGCCCACAGCAAGGCCACTAAAACTGAATAGTTTTATTTTCAGGTGCCTGCCTGTAAAGTGTGTTTATGTGTTTATGCGAAACGGTGTTTATGCGTTTATATTTATGTGTACATGTGTTTATGTGGAATGCATTTTAGGTGTCACTGTGTTTATGTTTGTGTGTTCATGTGTTTGTGCGTAAATGTAGAATGCGTTTTGGGTTTCGCTGTAATATTGATATCTCAAGATTAGAAAACGAAACTGTGGAATGCAGTTTGGGTTCACTGTGTTCATGTTTATTTGTCTAGGTGTTTATGCGAAACTGTGGAATGCATTTTGGGTTTCACTATAAAATCGATATTTCGGGATGCACCGCGATGCATCATGCATATCATGGCTTCCTGAGCTCATACCACGTATATCTATCGTTACGTATGCTCAGGATTAGCTCATCACAACCGGAACCCAAAATCTGTAGGGTATTTCATATTACGCGAAACTGCGGAAGGCATTTTGGGTTTCACTATAAAATCGATATCTCGAGTTGCACCGCGATGCATCAGGCGTGTGATGGCTTCCTGAGCTCATAACACATATATCTATCATTCCGTATGCTCAGCATCAGCCCATCTCGACCGGAACCGAAAATATGTAGGGTATTTCATATCACGCGAAACTGCGGAAGCCATTGTGAGCTACACTATAAAATCGATATCTCGGGATGCACCGCGATGCATCGTGCATGTGATGGCTTCCTGAGCTCATAACACATAACTCTATCATTTGGAATGCTCAGCATCAGCCCATCTCGACCGGAACCGAAAATATGTAGGGTATTTCATATCACGCGAAACTGCGGAAGCCATTGTGAGCTACACTATAAAATCGATATCTCGGGATGCACCGCGATGCATCATGCATATGATGGCTTCCTGAGCTCATAGCACATAAATGTATCATTTGGAATGCTCAGCATCAGCCCATCTCGACCGGAACCGAAAATATGTAGGGTATTTCATATCACGCGAAACTGCGGAAGCCATTGTGAGCTACACTATAAAATCGATATCTCGGGATGCACCGCGATGCATCATGCATATGATGGCTTCCTGAGCTCATAACACATAACTCTATCATTTGGAATGCTCAGCATCAGCCCATCTCGACCGGAACCGAAAATATGTAGGGTATTTCATATCACGCGAAACTGCGGAAGCCATTGTGAGCTACACTATAAAATCGATATCTCGGGATGCACCGCGATGCATCGTGCATATGATGGCTTCCTGAGCTCATAACACGTAACTCTATCATTTGGAATGCTCAGCATCAGCCCATCTCGACCGGAACCGAAAATATGTAGGGTATTTCATATCACGTGAAACTGCGGAAGCCATTGTGAGCTACACTATAAAATCGATATCTCGGGATGCACCGCGATGCATCATGCATATCATGGCTTCCTGAGCTCATAACACATAACTCTATCATTTGGAATGCTCAGCATCAGCCCATCTCGACCGGAACCGAAAATATGTAGGGTATTTCATATCACGCGAAACTGCGGAAGCCATTGTGAGCTTCATTACAAAATCGATATCTCGGGATGCGCCGCGATGCATCATGCATACGATGCTTTTCTGAGTTGATAACACACACACACACACACACACACACATATATATATCATTCTCAGCAAACGGAACAACCCCCTTACGCCGAAATGGAAATTATCAAGCGGGCATTTTGTTGATCGTCGTATACTATACCTCCCAATATTAGGGTACCCTTTCTGAAACTTTGACAACAGATACATTATTGATATTGGGAGAACCCGCCGTGTTAGCAAAACAGAACAGTGGAAGTCAAATAACTTGGGTAAAATTAATCTTGTAACAAGAAGATCGGTTGTGCCCCAACACAGAAATCTTGCAGCAGCAATACAAATTCGCGGAGGCTCAAACACATGAAGCACACGTATAATCTAAAATGTTTGCTATACATATACAATTACTCTGTTACATGTTCTATTACTGATACATTTCTAAAAAACTAACCGTCGATGCCCTTTCTTGGCTGGCGGTGGTGGGGCTGGTGACAGCAACGCCGCACGAATGAGGCGGCCTCCTCGCTCAAGTTGTCTTCTGGCCGCTATCTTATCCCCTGTCACTTTGTTGGCAACAGTCAGCGATGGGGGGGGAGCACGATATTTGGAAGTAACCTCAAATGGGTATCTGCATGTTACTGCCCGCTTTTGAAGAAGCTGGTTTGCCAGAGAGCCATATTTGCTCGGTCCCCGCTGAATCTGCGGGGGGCGCGAGACCGGAATCTCGGCAGCGGGCAAGCCAGGGCAGCAGCTCTCTCCCTCGCCCTCGGAACATTCAGGAATACAATCAGGCACTGTTTCAACAGGCACAGGCACCGCTTCGTCAGGCAAGGCGACATGAGTGTCGTTCTGACGCTCATATCTTTTATACTGCCTCTTTCGTTGCCTCCGAGCATTCGAATCTTTCCCCCGCTTTCCCATTCCTGCGTACGCCCACAACGCAACACGAGGGACACAGGCTCACACCACTGGGCACACCAGGTTTATGCACCACGCATGCAAGCAGGTTTCTCGTAAGACGTTGACTGTGATAAGACGCCCGCGAGCGGAGGCCACGGGCCAACCAGCATCGAAAGAGCGTGAAAACGAACCCCCGAGACCCAGTAGACACATGCGCTCGTGGTAGGACTCCCTCGAGCGGAGGCCACGGGCCAACCAGCATCGAGAGATAGATAGAGTGTAAGAACGGACGTGTTGGGAAACTGTGATAGGACTCCCTCAAGCGGAGGCCACAGGCCAACCAGCATCGAGAGACCGTGAGGACATACGTGTTGGGAAACTATGATAGGACTCCCTTGAGCGGAGGCCACGGGCCAACCAGCATCGAGAGATTGTGAGCACAGAACTTCTCAACACGGAAGTGTTGGGAAAGTGTGATAGGACTGCCTCGAGCGGAGGCCACAGACCAACCAACATCGAGAGACCGTGAGAACAGAAGTGATGGGAAATTGTGATAGGACTCCCTCGAGCGGAGGCCACAGGCCAACCAGCATCGAGAGAGTGTGAACATCCCAAGACCAAGACGCATGCGCTTGTGATTAATATGTAGGAATCCCTCGAGCGGAAGCCACAGGCCAACCAGCATCGAGAGAGTCGGTGTGAGAACAGACGTGTTGAGAAAATGCGGTAGGACTCCCTCGAGCGGAGGCCACAGGCCAACCAGCATCGAGAGAACAGCCGTGTTTGAAAACTGCGATAGGACTCTCCCAAGCGGAGGCCACAGGCCAACCAGCATCGAGAGAGTGTGCGTGAGAAGTCTAGCCCACCTTGTAATATGCAGGGTGCTGCGCTCACGCACGAGTGATGCCACGGAAATTTTTAAAACTTTTGTCAACACGAAGTTCAAATTCATCGGAACGACGGAAGGAAGGTTCACGCTACGATTTCCACCTAATTGATCTCAGGGTTCGCAATTTATCATTTTTTATCTTATTTGTAATCGTCATTTTCCTACATCTCTCCTGAACAATGCCACCTCATCGAAAAGCTATCTTCCGTTATACCAAAGATCTTTCCATCGAAATTGCATATTCCTCGGCGGGCCAATCGGGTTGGCCGAGAGATATATCATATAAATGATAATACTGGTCTCTCGAGGCCCCCAAGAGAAAAACCTTTTGTATAATAATTCAGTATATGATATATGTTGCCACGTGCAACTTCGAGAAGCATTATGAAAATTTCGGAGACGAGGAGCGGGAGGCCTGAAGATTTCGTGCAGCTCACTGTACGCTGCCATGTCAAACTGGTGTGGAAGGCGATATGGTGCACGTCACATGGTAAATGCTCCGAATATACCGTTAAGGGCCAATAAAGAATTTCAGCGGGGTTCCGTTTTGTCGAAGCGTCTTATGAGGTTAAACCACAGGCCTTAAACGCTGATAAGATACTTTATTGCAAGTTGTGTACGAGTCAATGAGTTGAAAAAGCTCGCCGGAATATTGAAGGTATGCTGTCCAACTACTACTTTTTCTTGCTCGCTTGCGAACGGGAGGCCACCAGCCCGCCCACCACCACCAGATCCTTCCTCCTCCTCGCGGCTTCCGCCTTTTTATCCATCACCGCAAATGCAGCCTCGCTCCGTAATAGATAGTATGAAACACATATAGGGTAGAATATTCTATATATCCGTGTTTTAATACTATCGCTGTACGCATAAATATGAGGCTGAAAACGGTGATAATATGTCTGTAAAAGATATCACATATGAGAGTCTGAGAGTCTAAGTAGCTTATGCTACGTGCGCTGTGTAAGTCTGTACGAGTACGGCTATGGTGATGCTCGAGTACTCTAACACGTGGCTCGCAGTCACTATCGCGTGACTCGCGGTCTCTGTCGCTATGACTCGCGGTCTCGAGCCGAATAATAATGCAGTCATCTGTCACATGCATCGAGGAATGTCATACAGGGGGCAGTACGGTATATCTAGTCCCCCGTGACACCACCACATTCTGTGGATGTGTGTGGCAGTGGCATGGTAATGTAAGACAAGCATATATCATAATACTCGAAGAACGGAGCAAGCATATATCAGGCATTTGCATTGGCAAGAACTGGTCCTATTGGTGCCTCCGGGTCTTTAGAAATAGACATGCTCGCAGAGGCCCACCTTCCCTCGCCTCGGGTCACCCTATCAAGTTCTGCCGCTGCAGTGATGCTAGGACAATCTCATCCTGTCGTTGCTGTTGTTGTAGTTGTTGCTGCTGGGCATGTAGCTGCTGTGCTTCAGCTGCTCGTAGCTTCTCAACCAGCTTAACACGCCGGTCCTTAATATCCAATAGGCGGGCAGTGAACTTGTCAATAATGGGAACCCCGTGTTTGGTGATAGGAAGGGCTTTTGTGAAAATGTCAGACTGATTGTCATCAGTCGGAATCCAGACCGGTGTAAACTTCCTGAGGGGCCCCTGACACCAGTTCCTAACCGCGTGGTACCGAACCGCAATGTGTTTGAGCTTAGAAGAGAGTGCCCGCTGAGTGACTAGAGTCTGAACTGCTGAGTTGTCTACATTGATGGTGATGAGCTCATCCGAGGGAAAGAACTCTGTCAGTGTGTTATAGATGGCCAGGGCGGAGGTGCATGCCTCTGACATGGCAACATACTCTGCCTCTGTAGAGTGAAGGGCAGTGCATGACTTCTGCTTCTTTGACCACCAGTCAATGAGCATACCGTGAAAGTAGAGACAGTAGCCGGAAACGACTGAGTTCCGTGTGGCAGTGTCTCCTGCATGGTCTGAGTCACAAAATGCGGTGAGCTGGGGTGCTGCAGAGTCAATAGCCATAGCAAGTGTGT
Source organism: Cymbomonas tetramitiformis (assembly GCA_001247695.2). Taxonomy (NCBI): domain Eukaryota; kingdom Viridiplantae; phylum Chlorophyta; class Pyramimonadophyceae; order Pyramimonadales; family Pyramimonadaceae; genus Cymbomonas; species Cymbomonas tetramitiformis. Next base: position 63,631 of record LGRX02002606.1, on the reverse strand, counting down.
AGTCTCTGGTGGAATAGGCATAGTGGAGGATCCGTTTGGCAGCGGTGAGGGCTTCAACTGTGGGCTGGTGGCAGAACTGAGCCAGATATGTGACGTGGTAATATATGTCGGGTCTGACTGTCCTGGCTACCCAGAGCAGAGAGTAGATCAAGGATCTGAGGGGTGTCTCAATGGACCTGTCAATGGTATCAGGTGAGGGAATGGGGAGGGAGAGACCCTCTGTCATCGGTGATCGAGGTGGCTGCTTACCCGTGTCTATGCTGAACTTAGTACACAGATCTGTGATGCTCCGCTCGTGTGAAAGCTCAATCCTGGTCGGGTATGACTCTCCTGTAGGAAGTGTCTCAGTCTGAACATCAACTCTGAGCTGGAGGAACTGGTTGAGGACACCAGAGTAGGTGGCCTGAAATGTGGACATGATGTCAGTGTGAAAGCGGGCTCTGGACAGCTCATCGGCACAAGCCACAATGAAGTCATCAACATAGATGAGGACTATGAAGAGCTGAGTGTCAATCCAGCCGATGTATAGGCACTCGTCATATGTGGACCTGCTGAGTGTAGGGTAGCGGTCTGTCATGAATCTGTGTGCGGTCTCTGACCAGAGTCTGCCTGAGGTCCGATGTCCGTAGAGTGCCTTCTTCATATAGGCACCTACATATCCTTTGGGATGAATGTACCCCTTCGGAAACCTGACATAGTACCGCTCATCCTCAGGTATTAGAGCCTGGAGGAAAGCGTGAGAGACATCATAGTGGTATGGCATGAGTCTGTGTTTCAGGCAGAGCGCTAGTAGGAGTCTGAAGGTGGTGAGCTGAGGTGTAGGGGCAAAGGTCTCCGCCTCCTCATAGAAGGTACGGTCCATGTCTCCTCTGGTGGTGCATCTGGCCTTGAACTTGTCAAGGGAGCCGTCCGTCAGCTTCTTGAGCTTAAAGACAAACTTACTGGGGAGGACGGTGGAGCCTGGAGGGAAGGCGGTGACTGGATCGGCCCTGTCTGGCTGAAGTATGCCGTCAATTTCTGACTGAATGGCTTTGTGCCACTGTCTCCAATTAGGGCTGAGCCGAGCCTGTCTGTATGTGGCAGGGTCTGGCTCGTCCATGAAGGCATCACTCGGGAAGTCTGCGGGGTCCGAGTCTGCATCCCTGAGGGCAAGGAGCATGGCCTTCTGGTCTGGGGAGATGATGACAGCATCGGTGTCTGCATATTGGGTGGAGTGTGAGTCAGCAGAGTCGAAGTACACCTGGTATCTGTGCTGGACCTGAGGCTTATGGTCTACAGACACGATGACTGCAGGGTGATACTTCTGTCGGTCAGCTGGCTTAGCCGAACACATAGCAAAACACGGGTAAAAGACATTAGGTGCCCCATGTTTGTGTCTGTGCTTGAGAAAGCTGATGAGAGTGGCATAGTGGCTTTTGGCCAGCTGAAGATAGTGTATGAGCTTTACCCAGACTGGATGTCTGAGTTTAGCACACTGGACCTTGACATAGGCAAAGGTCTCTGACTCGTGGGTGCTGCATGCAAGCTCGAGGATGTCGGGGGAGGAGAGGGCTGTGGGGCGTCGGATGGGGTACAGCTTTTTTGTGAAGATAGCTGTGGAGGCGGGATCAACCAGAGTGTTGTGTGTGTTGGCAAGTGTCTTAGCCATGAGAGCAGGGTCAGTGACAAACGTAGGCCTAGAGAGAGCCTTGAGTTTTCCTTTCACTGTGTCAAGGCATAGATAGTTGCCAGGTGTGAGATTCCCGACATAGCGGTAGGGCTTGCTCTTAGGCTGTAGCTTAGCCGATGATCGGTGGGCGTGCCCACAAGCGCCTCATCGGCACTGTGTCCCAGGGGCGGTGTGGAGGCAGCTGCAGGCTCACAGAGTGTGGTGGGAGCTGTGGTGACACCACTGGAGGGTAAATGTGGTGTGTGGTTGGCCGGTGCCGTAGCACTGGCGGAGGCCGGCTGAGGTGAGGCAGTAGCCGGTGCCGTGGCACCACCGGAGGTCGGCTGAGGTGAGGCAGTAGCCGGTGCCGTGGCACCACCGGAGGCTGGCTGTGTGGAGGCAGTAGCCGGTGCCGTGGCACCACCGGAGGTCGGCTGAGGTGATGCAGTAGCCGGTGCCGTGGCACCACCGGAGGTCGGCTGAGGTGAGGCAGTAGCCGGTGCCGTGGCACCACCGGAGGCTGGCTGTGTGGAGGCAGTAGCCGGTGCCGTGGCACCACCGGAGGCTGACTGAGGTGAGGCATTGGCCGGTGCCGTGGCACTGGCATAGGCCGGCTGTGAGAAGGTGATAGCCGGCCGAGGTGACATATAGAATGTGTATGTCAGTGTTATGTGCAAAAGTGCGAGGAGCACAGCAACGTGGAAGGAGATCCAGTGCATGGCAATGGCTACTAGGGTGCGTGTGACCGAGGGAGTGTTACAGCCAGGCTGTGGTGTGGCGGTGTGTACGGCAGCAATGTGAACTGGGTCCGTATGCGTGCCCTCCCAATGCATCCCCATCCCAGGCACTGCAATATGAATGCATGCAGTGTCAGGTGCAATTGTGGTGGCTGGGGGGATACCAATGGCCCGAGGCTCAGGCTGGTAGAGATTGCAGTGGTGCGTCGTGGTCTAACATAACCTAATAGATAGTATGAAACACATATAGGGTAGAATATTCTATATATCCGTGTTTTAATACTATCGCTGTACGCAAAAATATGAGGCTGAAAACGGTGATAATATGTCTGTAAAGATATCACATATGAGAGTCTGAGAGTCTAAGTAGCTTATGCTACGTGCGTTGTGTAAGTCTGTACGAGTACGGCTATAGTGATGCTCGAGTACTCTAACACGTGGCTCGCAGTCACTATCGCTGTGACTCGCGGTCTCTGTCGCTATGACTCGCGGTCTCGAGCCGAATAATAATGCAGTCATCTGTCACATGCATCGAGGAATGTCATACAGGGGGCAGTACGGTATATCTAGTCCCTCCACTTCCTCTGCTGCTTCTCCGCCGACACGACCTTTTAGCGCTCTGCATAGTTTTGTCTTCGGTGTCGCGGTTTCCTAGGTTGATTTGACCTGGATGAGCCTTTCGGGGCGCGCTATGAGGATGATTCCAGCTCCCTCTGTTCTTCAATTGCCTGCTTGCAGGATTACAGCGGACGCATGACTTTGTCATTCGGTATTCTCAGCGTAAATGTTTTATTTATTATTATTATTGGAGGCCTCTCGGGGACCTTTAAAAGGCATGGCGGATAGGGTACTTTTCATGGGAGTGCCAACTTTCTCCCCCCATAAGGGGGGAGCCGTGGTGCCCCCTGTGTCACCCCTCGCTTGGTAGGATGCCACTTGCTGTCAGGGATATGACCGATGACATATGTGTCATACATGCCATACGTGTCATACATGTCATACATGTCATACCATGTCATACCATGTCATACCATGTCATACCATGTCATGCCATATGTTATAATGACATACAGTCGTCGAGTATCGTCAGTCGTACGGTCGACTATGACATGTACCGTCATACTATCTGTCATCCACTCACCATGAGTGACATCTGTCATCGAGAGGCTGATTACAGCATCTCGATGATGAAGCAAGACAGTTCTTTATGACCGTCTGCGCACAGAAAGTGAGCCGTCACTGAAATGTAAAATGTATAGAAAATCGCTAGACCTTTCCCTATTGAGTTTTGTCATCATTCCGTTAATGACTATCGCAGGATCTGCGGGAAAATGGACGATGCGTAGCTTACACGCGTCATGCGCGCACAAGATAATTGGCGGGCAGTGGATGGCATGGAAGCGGGACTCTTCAAGCTTTGTGATTGGTTCTAATTCACGAGCGTTGACCGCTATACGTTTTTGGAGAAATCATTTTTTGGAAGTTTTGAGTAAACCACGTGGAAGCCCGCGAAAAGGGCTATAATTCTATCCGTTTATATGTTGGATTGGACCGTTATATCGAACACTATTTTTAGGGGCGTTTACAATGGTCAAATCCAACATATAAACGGATAGAATTATAGCCCTCTCCGCGGGCTTCCACGTGGTGTGCTCGGATTTCCGAAATTGTAAATAGAAAAAAATCGTATAGCATATAACTGTTAAATTCTTAGATATGCATTTGTTGATAAAATAATTCAAGAACGACAACATTGGTATACTTTCTAGAAATATATATCGTAAAGGCTCTCAGCGCGCGGGGCGAGCAATTTCCCCGCGCGATACAGTGTTAAGAAACGATTCGGCTGATTTACTGTGGACAGACGGCCATAGTTCTTGAAGAACAAACTGTTCTGAAAGGACGCGTCTTCGCTTCAAGCATGAATTGAACACCATGCGGGTATCATATGGCTAATTCGATCAGCCGATACTGTTAGTTCACCCAATGCCCTCGGGTTCACAACCCGATAGTGGTAACGCTTGAGAAGCGTGGGGGCATTGGCGTATATGAGAGAGCATTGAGCTCAAGCAGTAGATTCTGGATATCAAACTGCACTCATACCACCAAACTCTTGCGCGTGCTATTGTCGTTCAATAATAGCCGTGCCATATGAAATCTGGATCTTATGGCACTGCATCAGGGTAACCAGACTTTTGCAGATTACCTACGCACATTCACATCACTGGCTTCGCTAGCATCTGTTGATTTGGATGATGTCTTGATCAAGGACAGATTCATCAGTAACATGGAATCAGACCTTCGGAAACAGTTTCATCTCAGATTTCTGACAGAGGATGAAAGGAATAACCTGTCGTGGGCACATACCACACAGATTCTGCTCGATTTGAATTATGTAGTTCATTCGAAGCAGGCAGAGACCCTTCACTATAGGGGACAAAATGAACAGTCAGGAGGCCCAGTCAGGAAAGACAAGGACAAGGGCCGTGGCAATAAGCCATATGACAGATCCAATCAGAATCGAGGCAACCAGAATCAGAATGCCAACCAGAATTCCCAGAGGAATAAAGGGAAAGGCAAAGGAAAAGGTAAGGGAAAAGGAAAAGGAAAGGGATCAGCATCATCTCCTTCTCAGCCTTGTCAACGTTGTGGTCGTACCAATCACGTCACAAAGGATTGCTTTTCCACCAAGACACCAGAAGGGAAACCCATAAAAGGCAATCCTCCAGCTCAGAATCCATACAGAGGACAGCAGCAACAGAATAATCAGGGTGGCAAAAGTGAGTCCAACAAACTCCTAAAAACAGTCAACACCCTGGTTAAGGAGCTACAGAATCAGCAGAGCATCAATGCAACAATTGCAGCTCCAGCTCCAGCTCCGGCATCAGCTCCAGCTCCTCAGGGAAACTCTCCGGGTACTGCACAGGTACCCGTGATGAGGGCACCCCAAAGATAAATCAGCCTGAAAAAGCCACTGAAGCAAGTGGCCGGGTTGAGAGTATCTCAGAAGAAGTCCTTTCCAGTCTGACACTACAATTCCAGCAGATGGATACTCCCTCAGAACACATCGCACAGATGCGGTCACAGACAGCACAGCTGAAATCACAGAAGAAGCTTTTGTTGTACAAAGGGAAAGTATATGGACAGAGTACTCACATTTTGGTAGATCCAGGAGCTACATCGTCATTTATCGACAGACAATTCGCTTCTCATGTCTATTGCCCAATGGTAGATCCTTGGTCAAGGATCAAACTAGAGCCGCATAACGAGTCATCTAGCACGCTCCATCCGACATTTTAAGGTTTGGGGGTTAAAATACACACACTAAATTGTATTTTTTGTATTACTGCGGACTACCCCATAGCATTTATCAACGTGGAAATTGCACGTCAAGTTGACACAAAATGGTATCCGATCTCGGAAAAAAGGCTTGATCCTTGAGAGAGGATCTAAGCTTATAAGTGGAATAGCTAACGTGCATATACATACATATACATTGTTGAGTGAGCGGATTGTACCTAAGCATCTATTATGTCAATAATTGATGGGGTAGCAATCGAGAAATGCGTATAATAAATGTAAATATTGAGCACCTTATAGTTATATAGACCTTATTACTCTATACTTATATAGAGTACACGTTTGTTCACCCATTACATTGCAAATGTGTGCTAATTTGGATATACTTTTGCGCATATAGCCGGATGTGTGCAATAAATTAGGTAATACATAGCCTAAATACTAATATATACTAGCAAATATAGAGTTATTTTGCATCTAACGTTCCATAACTGATGATGTAATTTGATCCTTTGGAGAGGATCTAAAAGTGCCTAAATCCTTTGCAAAGGAGCATTGGGCAATAGACACTCAGCTTGGTATATCACCAACAAACTCATCATCATTCTCAGTGGGATTGGCTGGAGGAAGAGTGGCTACATCCTATCTTCCCAATGCTACATTCACGCTGGGTAAGTATAAGGATACAGAAGATTTCTATGTCATTGACATGAAACCCTTCACAGTCATCCTGGGACAGGATTGGTTGGAAAGAAGGAACCCACACATTGACTTCCAGTCCAAGAATATGACGATCACCAGGAAACACTCATCAGGTTCCAGTGTTCGTACAGTTCTGTCAAGAGTTGAACAGACTCCAGGTTCAGATGACCTTCCTGAAATGGAATAATTGGTCAGTGCCACCACTATGAGGAAGCACCTACGACGTATACGATCCAGTGGGTCGGCTGAAGAAGCCGTAGCTTATCTTTTTTTTCTCTCAGAGGTCGATGGTGAATTGGTCATGGCAGCAGCAGACCCAGACACCACTATATATGGAAGACCCATCATGGGGAGACAGACTTTCGCCCCCCCATAAAATGGGGGTGACTGTCTCTTCCTGTGTCACCCCTCGCCGTGTAGTGTCACTTGCATCTTGCCTGCCGTCAGTACCGACCGATAATAAAACACCTAAGGTATTTTATTATCTCATCTTAGTTTGTTGTGACCTCCGGGACCTCCGCTGTCCAGCTTCGTTCGTTCGGGGACCGTGATATATATAAGTTACATTATCATATATATATCTCCGTTCCCATCAGGTTATGGCCTCACCACTGTTCAGTGGTGGTTTCATGTTTCATCTTACTTTGATCCCGCGGAACAAGCGGTTATCGTAGCGGAACAAGCTACTCACACCCGGCTGAGCGCATTGCTCACCGACGCATCTGACTCCGCGTGTCTCCAGAAGCACCGGTCGTCTCCCCGGAACGGAACCAGTTCCCGGACTTCGCGTGCGGCATCTGCACGTCCAACGACGACATCGCGACATCAGCGACGTTTTGCTTTGACGACGACCTTGGGCGCGTCAAGGAACATCTTGTTCGAGTAGAATTCACCACATGCTTGACTTCTACGGCGGGCTTTGAGCGGCATTCGCTTCTTCATTTTTTTTTCGACACGTGTTCAGTGTCGCGAACAACGTTCACGTGATCCTACTCTACACTCTGGCCAGCAGCACCTCAACTGCAGCAAAATTGGCTTACCGCACGACGTTTCTGACGTCACCGCCGTGTTCCTCGTCAAAATCTACCCCAATTTCACTTTTTCATCGTTCGGTTTGGTTATTTTTGGCGAAAGTTACGTTTTCGTTTGGGAACCCTAAGTATTGGGCTCCAGAATTTCCAGCTTACAGCGGCCATGGCTTCGTGTCGTCAGCGTTCGCGCATTTCTGCAATTGCCTCCGCGCTGCAGGTGATTCGACTACAAGAACTTGCCCCTGGCTACGATCTGGTGGTGTCTGGTGGCGCTTATGCACCAGACACCAAAATCGAGTCCATCAACCACATCGTCGACATGAGCTTTGACCACTACGACCTCACCCCGCAGCATCCTCCACTCTTCCCTCCACCCTGCGTGCCCCTTGGCCACTGCCTGGTGGTGTTTAGTGGTGTTGCAGCCCTCATCCCGCCGTTTTTCCTCTCTGCTTTCGCACTTGCTCGCGGCAGAGTGGAGCCACACCGCATTTTCCACCTCCGCCCCTCCTGGGGTGTCCACGTCCCCACACTCGCTCTGTTGGTGCCACGCATCGTCGCACCGCATCGCGTGGGCGTTGGATGACGACGTCTTGGCGGCGCTCAGCTTCGTTTCACCATCGTGAGCTACGCCGCCGTCCACCCTCGATTGCTGGGGCTAGATTCGCCGGCTGGCCTGTGGGAGTAGTCATCCCCACAGCACATGCATGGGCGTAAGCCCCTAGAGCACGCATCTAGAGACCAACGCAGGCTGAGCCACACTAGTTGGGTTGAAAAAGACCCCTTTGGGTCTCACGAGATGTGTGTTTCCTTAGGGTTTCGCCTTTGTGCTTGCTGTAGGATCTTGGGCCTGGCCTGGCAAGTTGGCATCGTGACACCTCACACCTTCGGGGTGAGGTGGTGTCATGGGGAGACAGACTTTCGCCCCCCCATAAAATGGGGGTGACTGTCTCTTCCTGTGTCACCCCTCGCCGTGTAGTGTCACTTGCATCTTGCCTGCCGTCAGCTCCGACCGATAATAAAACACCTAAGGTATTTTATTATCTCATCTTAGTTTGTTGTGACCTCCGGGACCTCCGCTGTCCAGCTTCGTTCGTTCGGGGACCGTGATATATATAAGTTACATTATCATATATATATCTCCGTTCCCATCAACCCAAAGGTCACAACAGCACGTGATCTAATCAGAGAAGACTTTTCAGATATTTTCTAGGAGGATCTTCCAGCTGGCCATAGGCCAGAACGGTTTGAAGGTGGATGAAGGGAGGAAGCGGTGGATGCATTATTTAAAGCCGTAAAAACATATTCGTTTTTAATTCGTCACTCTGAAATACGATACGAACGGCAGCGCAATATCTATCCGTAACGTAAACCTCGGAAGATACCTTGAAACGTCACTCTGAAATACGATACGCAATTCATGGGGGCTACATCCTAAGAACTGTAAACCTTGAAACGTCACTCTGAAATACGATACGCAATTCATGGGGGCTACATCCTAAGAACTGTAGGGCTAAATGCCTAAGGTGAGGGTTTAAAGTGGACTCAGTTCCCCCCAAATAAATCCTAAAAACACCTTGAGGGACGCCTCATCGGTGTAAGAAGACTAACTGGTGCCAGCTCAACAACAAAGACATCAAAGACATATACAAAGGTATGCACCCTACATTGTGAGGTCACAACTCTTTTAAGAGGGGAGATCTGTCAGGGATATGACCGATGACATATGTGTCATACATGTCATACGTGTCATACATGTCATACATGCCATACCATGTCATGTCATGTCATGTCATATGTTATAATGACATACAGTCGTCGAGTATCGTCAGTACGGTCGACTATGACATGTACAGTCATACTATCTGTCATCCACTCACCATGAGTGACATCTGTCATCGAGAGGCTGATTACAACATCTCGATGATGAAGCAAGACAGTTCTTGAAGAACAAACTGTTCTTGCACATACTGTAGCCAAAAAACTCTTGAACCGAGAAAAGCACATTAGCTAGTGGGCTCGGCTAAGCCGAAAGGTGGCCGGTTGCTTTGACGCGGCACGCAAATACGAACCGCGTCCTCATGATCTTCAGCCCTGCGAAAACATTGTGATGGTAAATTCATAGAAGACACATGGAAGACGCCCGGAAGTTGCGCAGAAGATGCTCCACACATCTTCGGTTGTATGCATTCCAAACTGCATAAATGTGCATGATAGATGCATGTGGGTTATGGAGACAAGCAAGCACCTTGTTGCAGGGAATGCTCATGACTGTAGACGGATTCCCCGAGCCATGCCGTCATCTCATGATCCAGCTCGCGGGATGGCGACACCGTAGACAACCAATCGTGCACCGCTGCCATCTTCCCCTTCAAGACCTCCGGCTTGGATTGACGGAAGACCTCCGCCGCGGATTCGGGGGGGGTTAGTGAGCATCGCTCGTTTGAAGGACGACATTTTGGTCTTTGGGGGCGCTTTCCCTTTTGGAGATGCGCGGCACGTTTACTTGCCATTCTATCTCCTATACAAAGGACACTTGGCCAAGGTAGTGCGGAGGGCATCCCGAAGACAAACACTCGTAAGACGTTCGGGAAAGTCACTCAAGACACGCGGAAGACATTTCCTGACATCTTCCGGACGTCTTCTTGACTGTGCTTGCGGAAGATACCCCAGATATCTTCTGTACATCTTCCGGATGTCTTAGAGATGTCTTTGAGGAAGACATGTCTTCTGGAATTCTGAAACTTGTAGAAGTTCCACCGAACGTCTTAACATCCCTCTTCGGGGCGTCTTCCTCATTTTTTTGAGGATCTTCTACGTGTCTTCTAATGTCTACCTAATTTAGGTAGAAGATCCTCAAAAAAATGAGGAAGACGCCCCGAAGAGGGGTGTTAAGACGTTCGGTGGAACTTCTACAAGTTTCAGATTTCAAGAAGACATGTCTTCCTCAAAGACATCTCTGGAGGGTAACAAGATGCACAGAAGATATCTGGGGTATCTTCCGAATGTTTTTTGGGGTTTTTTTGTATTTTTTGAAAAAAAACTATAAAAAATCGCGAAAAAACAAAAAAAAACATATAAGGTGCGCAATATTGGGCAAACCCGTACTGTGAAGGTAGAATTGCAAAAAAAACAAGTGGTTTGTTCGGGAGAGGGTCAAACGTACCAAGTGGCTACTACCCAAATTCATGGTCCTACCACAAGGACCAATGGGCAATTGCGGTTTCGATCACTAAATCGACTATTTGAGGCACAGGCAACATTTGCACATGATATTTATGAGTTAAATGAAATTTATTTCTTATAGCGGCGGCCCCCATGAGACTTTAGGTGTGTGGTTGAACGACACGCTTTAGGGGTGTAGTTTCACCAAAAGCTTGAAGAAAATGGTGGTCCTACCACAAGGACCACCGTTATTTTGAGTATTAGGAGTCACATGGGGGGCTCACGGTGATGCTCATGGTTATACATCTTGAGTTTATGACCAAATAAGATAACTGAATCGGTTACTTCGCACCCTCATCATCATTTCCGCTCTATTTCAGCATGGCGCATGTTCAACACAATGCAAATTCCGAATTTAGTGAATTTCGGACTTTAGAAATTGGCATTCATCCATTCTAAAATGTACACGCCAGTCGAAAAATAAGATATTTGGATGATGTTAGACTTTCAGAAATTCGCAATACATATATACTTGAAGATTTAATGTGCCGCACACACCAACCTTGCGATATATGCCCTCCAGCAAGCAACTATGATGGCTGGCTGGTCAGCTCGCGTGACCACTGTTTTAGGGGGGAAACCAACGAGCCAATATATTAGAGGGGAAGCCAACGAGCCAACGAGCCAATATATGCATTCCAACCGGGCCTACCGCCCAAATATGATTGGGACATATGTATAGGTTCAATTTGATGGTATCCGCGCAGGTGTAGTGTTGATATATGATTGGTAAAAAATTATTGAAGATGAGTCACTAATTTGCCACATTTTGAATGTTCCAAAAAATCCGTTTTGAAACATTTGCGTGTATAGGTTTGAAATGCGTTCGTCATGGATATATGGGATGGATATAGGCCAAACCAGCGTTCAAATAAATTAATATAGGACCTATATATACCACCTTTCATTGGTTAGACACCACAAATCACAGGAGATGGCCAATTAAATTATCGGAACAATGGTCCTCGTGGTAGGACCAAATCGTCGATTTGGTCCTACCACAAGGACTGCGGGGCAGTAGCCACAAGTTACTAAGTTAAAACGGCCGCCTAATTTGGTAGAAGAAACTCTTGTTTTAGAGCACCATCGCTCCTAGCAACGGTCGAAGAGTCGATCACGCGCGCAGCGGACAGTGCAATCTGCGGTCCAGATGAACCCCCCAGTCTTAATCGGACGGTCTCCATGAGTTACAGAAACTTAAAATGGCATGAAGGCGTGGGTGGGCACCCACGACGCCCCTTGTGCACTAGCGGCGTCGTTGGCGGCAATCGCCTCATCGTGCCACACGCACGGGGAACATCACTAGAACACAAGGGGAATCGTGGATGCCCATGCCTCCAAGGGGATTCGAACCCCTCACCCCCGCGCGATCGCTGCGATGGAGGAGAAGACTTACCCCTTCGGGGACAAGTCAAAGTGGAGCCTGGTGGTTCCCATCAGCCACCTCCGCCCCATCTTCAAGGAGAATTTGCATCGGGCATACGAAACCACCAACTCCGAAGCGGGGTCTCCGAAGAGGAAGGAAATCCTTTCTAGTGCTAGTAGTGAAGACGGTTCTGATGATTGAAACTGTAAATATGTAAATAAATAGCTTTGTAAATAAACCCGAGTACTGCAACCTTCTTTGTTCCATTTGTATCATCCTGCCAGCGAACTGCATGCGTGTAACCTGAACGCATACGTATAGCGACTTTTGGTAGAGTTGCAGAAGACATCCAGAAGACATCTTCTGGACGTCTTCTGTACATCTTCCGGATTCCGGAAGATGTCTTCTGGACGTCTTCTGGGAACCAGAAGACATCCAGAAGACGTCTTCGGCGCGTCTTATAATGTCTACCATCTTCTGAGTTCCAGAAGACGTCCAGAAGATCTTCCGGGAAGACGTCCCGAAGATATCTTCTGAACGTCTTCTGCATGACTTCTGTACATCTTCCGAATTCCGGAAGATGTCTTCTAGACGTCTTCTGGGTTCCAGAAGATATCTAGAAGACATCCAGAAGACGTCTTCTACGCGTCTTCTAATGTCTACCATCTTCTGAGTTTCAGAAGACGTCCGGAAGATCTTCGGGGACGATGTACAGAAGACGCCCAAAAGATATCAAGAAGACGTCTTCCGGAATTCAGAAGATATACAGAAGACATGCAGAAGACGTCCAGAAGATAAACTCCGGATGTCTTCCCCGAAGGTCTTCCGGACGTCTTCTGGAACCCAGAAGATGGTAGACATTAGAAGACGCGCCGAAGACGTCTTCTGGATGTCTTCTCCGACGTGCCCTGATGTACTCGACGCCCCGATACCTCCGACCCGTGAAGACGTCCAGAAGACGTCTCAGAAGACGTTCAGAAGACGTTCAGAAGACGCGTCTTCTGATTTTCCCAGAATGTAGGGTCTGTCGGGGAAATCACACTGTTTCCGTAAAAAAGGGGCCCAAAAAAGTTAAGCGCCGTGCCACTTGAGACAGTTCTGGTAGTATCGTGTATGTCGATGTCACTTTTTTCAGGAAAACCTGTTTCGCTCCTATAAGGGAAACGCAGGACCTTGCAGCATTTTTTTTGAAAAAGCTGCGAACCGTCGTTGCGTATAATCGGATCTTTTTGCGACACGGCAGAAAATATACCCCTCGCGACAAAAGAAAGGCGCTTCCAACTTGTGTAGAGGGTGCAAACTAGGGGAATATACCCGTTCGGTGTCTGGGTCTGACAAATCGTCAAAATCCACGCACGATTAATCGTACGATTCGTAATCGTATTTTGGACCCTAACGATTAATCGCCGATTCCTTAACACTCTTAGATAAGCTTAACACCCGTAGGACTATAATAAGAGTATCTATACACACACCTATAAACAAGGGGCGGTATCGTCGGGATTTCTTTTGTGCTATCGATAACTTTGAATAACTGCTAAAAACCTATCGATTGATATGATATCATGAAAACTAATAATCTATAATATTCATGACACATCTAGTTTGGACCAATGAAGACGTGCCACGCAGGCAGCAATTCTGAGCTATATTTGTGATGAAATGCTGATGTGGAAGTGAGGCGGCCCCGTGTTCAGAACTGGATTGGTCACAGTGCATTGACGTGTTCCCAATGTTCGGAAGATTCCATTGAATATTGGTGCTGATCAGCACCAATATTCAGAATATTGGGGCCATACAGTCCAAATATTCAATGGAATCTTCCAAACTTGGGAAAATGCCAATACCCTGTGACCCAGCCCTGAACACGTGGCATTGACGACTTTGACCCGAAATTAAGCCAAAGCCAACAATGCCCGCGAAATGTTGTGCCGATGCCTAAAAATGTTCTAATGCGTGTCAGACAAATGCATTATGCAAACAGGACATACGGGGCAAAAACATGGCGGGGATCTCCGGTGCGCGGTGATGAGCGAGAAAAACCCAACAAAGCCCCCGGATCCCACACAAGACGTCGGCACGAAAACATAGAAGATCAAAACAAACGAATGCGTGAACACACGTACGCGAGTGCATACAAAATGCGGCACACGCACCCAGTTGAGCAACAAACACATTGGGCGCGTGTGTCACAAGAAGGGGGCATATGGCTACTATCCAAATTCATGGTCTTCCCACAAGGACCAGGCACCAGGTACATGGGGAATTAAGTGGTTGACCATCCCAATCTCAATTGATACCCATTTTTGAGCGGGATCTTGCTTTGGAAAACCCTGAAAAAACCAGCAAAAAAACATCTCCACAGTAACTAAAACGTTTTGCTCCCGTGGCACGAACGGGATATTTTTACGTAGAGTTAGAGGTCGAGCGCTTGGGTAATTTTTATTCAATATATATAGAAGGTTTAGAGGCTTTGGACTTGGCCGTTCCTTCAACACAGTTTGAGTTTTTTTGCGATGTCGAAGAGGTCCTTGCAAATGAGAACGACGAAACTGCATATGAGGATCCAGACTTCCCGATGCAGACCATTGATGTTGAGCTCTTGACGCAGGGTGACTTGGAAGAAGACTCTTCCTATATACCTATGGGTACCAGCTTTGATACCACCACTACTCACGGCCTTTCTCCTGATGACATTCACGAAACCCAAACCACCGAAGCTGCCTCTTCTGAGCCTCCTGCCAACCCTACTTGTGACCCTAGGACTGATCAGCCAGAAGCCGATACAGAAAGCGTTGATCCTGATGCACGGAGTGGCGGCGGTGCACTCTTAGTACAACGACCCGACTCAGTGTCCCCAGCTGTCACAGTGCAAGCCGAACCCACCGACTTAGCCACTACTATTGGCTCCTCTTCTACCGCGACGTTACAACAAACTTCCATGCAACCTAACATCGAAGGAGATCGCGAGGACACTGGGTGTGTTGAGCTTGAGGGCACGAATGTTGATGGCAGCGCTCCGACCGGCGAGGAGGGTTCCTCAGTTGCAGCGGCAGTCGTGGGTGCAAGCGAGTCGGCGCCACTCCTGCCTACACAGGCTGTGGCACAACCTTCTACTACCTTGGAGACCGCTATTCTCATTTCTGATAGTGCTCTCATCCCAAACCTCAGCGTTAAGGAATTGAAGGCCCAGTGCAAACTCCGGCGCATCGCACAGTCGGGCAACAAGGCAGACTTGCAAACAAAGCTGGTCGCCCACATTTCTGCGCATCCTTCTTTTGTTGTCGCTGACCCATCGATAGCGTTTGATGATCTTGGTGCACGTGTGGATGTCGCCACCACCACTCGTGCAGCAACTCGTGCGCCGGTGCCTGCTTGGACAGAGATTTCCGTCGAGCATGCGAGAAACTTGCGGCTTCGACGCCCAGAGTGGGTTGGTGACGAGGAAGGTGGCCCCAGTCAGGTCATGAAGCACCTCACTCCTGATAGCCACCCTATTGAGTACTTTGATATGTTTATTTCTCCTGAGTTTCGTCACGGCCACTTAAGAAACAACACGAACTTGAACGCTGCTGCCAAGTGCGCTGGTGGAGATATCTATCCAGGTTGGAAGCCAGTGAAAGCGGACGAGATCGACAAGTACATCGGTATCCTAATGCGAAACGGCCTGTCTCCTGTGCCAGACATTCGCCTGATGTGGGCGAATCCTTCTGTGAGCTTTGTTTACGGCGACGATCGAGTGCATGGGATTTTTCCTCGTGGGGTTCACCGCTACAAAGAGATTAAGAGCTTTCTCCACGTCTCCAGCCCTATAAAGGAGCCGCCTCAGAACAAGCCCTTGTTCAAAGTACAAGATATCGTCGATCACCTCATCAGCAACAGTAAGAGGAACTGGACTCTGGGTAGGCACTTATCCAAGGACGAGATTGACATCGGGTTCCAAGGCCGTTGTGCCCTCAAGGACAAGATAAAGTATAAAGGCGAAGGTGATGGGTTCCTCCTGGACGGTATCAGCGAGCGTGGCTATTTGTGGACTTGCCATTTCCGTCACGACCCATGCCCCACGGTGCAGAAGGACGCCTCTCCCTTGCACAACCGTTGTTTGTACTTGGCGGAAAAACTTGACACCGAGTGGAATAGCTTGTGGTTTGACAACTTGTTCACCTCTAAGAACTTTCTGGGGTGGTTGTACGATCGTAAAAAGCTCGGTGCAGGTGTGTGCCGCGCGTCTGGCCGCGGTCTGCCCAGTTGCGTCGTGCAGGAGATAGCAACGAAAAAGGCTGACTTGGAAGCCGCAGTTGGCACGATCAAGGTTGCTCGTTCTGCGGACTTCAAGACGTTGGCTTTCAGCATCTACGATGCCAAGCCTGTACACTTCATGTCAACTCACCACTCTTGTGTGAAGGAGATCGTGAAGACTCGTAAGATCTGGGACGTGAACGAGAGCCGCAAGGTCGATCTTGAGTTCAAGCGCCTGAACGCGATCGACGACTACAATCATCACATGAACGGCCTGGACATATGTGACCAGTTGAGGAACCAGTACCGTATGGATGGTATTTGGCAACGTGAGCTGAAGTGGTGGCATCCGATCTTTAAGTGGGCTATCGAGGTTGGGTGGGGCAACGCCTACTTGTGCTATCAGAAGGTATGCAAGCGAGCTAAGATGGAGAAGCCACTTTCCCACAGGCAGTTCTTGGAAGCGGGCTGCCGGCGGTTGTGCGGGGTTGACACCGCCGTGGTCGGCCGGGCACGAGGTGGCAGCAGGCGTGAGTCTGTGAGCTCAACCAGTTCTTCTCGGGCTCCGCGCATGACTCCCAACACGGTTGAGTTGTGGGTCAGCCGGTTCAGTGGCAAGCATCCCATGAAGGAGACCGAGCTTTTTCAACACTGCCAGTGGTGCAGGTACAAGAGCAAATATGGCAAGGACTCTGAGAAGGAGAACAACAACCTGACAGGGAACAAGCGCAAAGGTGGGGACCCGACTGAGGAGGTTGACAGCGACTCCGAGAGTGGTGCGCCGGAAACTCGTAAGACGAGGATGGGGTGTGCAGCCTGCCGAGTTTGGTTGTGTGGTGCAAGCTGCTGGAACGAGTGGCATGGTTTGTAAGCTGCCACCTGTAACACCTACGTACGCAGTGTCCTTGTGCATATGCCAACAGACCACCCGGCTAGTGCGGTGTGTTTTTGAAAAGCACTGTTTTCCGGTTTTCAACACCCAACAAAGCAAAGTACAGACAGTCGGTATTCATTTGAAGGTGATGATAGCAACATATGCAATGTAACGAGATCATAGAACAATGTATTATGACTACATACACTTGAATGATTCCCCTTTAACGATTGTTATCGTGCTTGCCATACCATAGCTGTGATGATATGAACCCTGAATCGCGCTGCGCCACTCTCCTGTGACTAGTAGCAAGTGAATCTACAACCTTCGGATGAGTGCGTACGAGCATGCACAACGTGCAAAACTATGTTCGGTCGATTGATAGACATGTTATTATGATATTGTGATAAGCAAATAGGTGTCCATATGTGATTTGGAACACATTTTGGTAGAGCTATGTTGAGCATGGAAATGACCCTGTTTGACACGCACACCAACATTCCTCAAAGCCTATCGGTCCATATTTTTCTAGTTGTGAGAGATATCAATGATGAAAATTGCTCGGAGGGAGGTAAAATATACGTGGTTAATGTGGTTTGTTGTCTGCTTTTTGTTAGGGGGGTCAATTGTGAACAATTTTGTGGTATAGCCCCTGTAAATTTTAGTTCCCCTATAGAGTAATTAAAAAAATCCAGTAAAGAGATACAGCCCATCGCATGCCAACCGGAATGGGACAAGCAAGCGAAGGAACCGGAAGCTGCAAGCTTTCAAGCGAAAGAGGAAAGCGAGCAACTCTGCTGTCTGCAGGCGTGGGTGACACGCGACTATTCTACAATTGATCTAAAGTTGGAGAGCGAGCATACTCGATAATTGTAAAGCGTGGAGAGCTAACCGACGTGATCTCACGGCGCTTAGCTAAACCACTTTGTAGACCCACCATGTGAACAGCAGAGCACCTGCAAGAGTCTACAGTGGAAACGTTTCGTTGTCAACGATGAAAAAATACGGGGGCCGACTTGCTGTTCAGCCGCTGGACAGCGCGCAGTCTTCCGTGCGTTTCACGTGTTTCGTTGCACGGCGTGTCCACGTCACGTGAATACCCATCGTGATGCGCGCTCCGTACGCTTGCCATAAATGGAACGACTGTGACTTCGCGGCTCTTTGCCTGCGAGTATAACTTATCGCAGGCGCTGTATAAAAGACTGCCAAGATACGAATCAGACTCTGATATTCAACTCAGTGTTACTTAGCTGCACGACATTCGAAGTGCTGCAGGATAAGCTCCCCTTGTAAGTGCTGTGTTTTCTGTCGGCTTAGGTCACGGAAACCATCTGTTCGCATGCTCGCCTTGCTTCTCGTATGATCACCTGTTGAAATATGGTGCTACATTCTTCCGCAGTCACATCTTCAGCGTGTCTGAATTTGCGTTCTGTCGCAGTATTTGCAATGCAACTGCCTGTTCGCATTGCACAGTGCCTGCGCTTGCGCTGATCTTGTATTGTAGTCGCATTGCTGAAGTCGCCGACTCGCAAATGTGCAAGCACTTCTTTGAATTCAAGTGAAATCTTCCGCTCACAAACGAGCACACGGTCCACGCCTTTAATCGCGCCAAAGTGGTAACCCAAATACTTCAACCTGTGGTGGGATTGACAGCAGGGGGTGAGATCTCATGTGGCCTTCGCCCGCGACATGGCTACGAACCACGATCGAGATTAGGACAGCTCTTCAGCGAGGGAGGATCTGGAATGAAGCAAGGGCCTTATTCAGCGCACGTCCAAAACGAGCAGGTGCGTTGAGCTCGGGCTTGATCCTGCCAGCACGCCGTACTTGGAAACGTCCCTCGCCAGAACTGGTTCTGAGGTGCTGTGGCCCAGGGCAGCTTGGCCCCGGTCATGAGGTGCGGGCGTCCCACTCCATCATGGGTGGTGTGCCTGTATTCCGTTTGCTGGCGATCAGTGCATCCTGCACCGCAGGAAGGAAGACGGTGATAAACAAACTCAGCGCGTGTGACTTTGTAGCGTAGCTTGACGCTCCACAGATGGAAGCTGGGTGCGTGAGGGCGACTCGCCTGCGCGCTGTGCTTTTGCGAGCTTTCCAAAGCGCTGTGTCACTGGCGTGGGAAGGTTTGTGGTGCTCGCCAGCTCTGCCAGCTTGTCGACCTACACGCTCGCTCAACGAGGCTGCGCGGTCCCTTGCCACGTACTCCGTGCACGTGGTGCGAGCCGCGCCCCCTCGTGTTGAACACCGTATTGTGGCTTTTAAGGCGTTTAGACCTTCTTGTGGCACTCCAGTATGTTGCGCGCCAAGAGGCAGCGTCTGTGAGTCCGCGTGGCCTCCTACGGTGCATGCTCTGCGCTTCAGACGAAGTGCTGCGTCAGGCCGGCGAAAGAGGATGATGTTTTGATTTTTGCTGAAGCCAACTTCAGAATGCTCTCAGGGGCGAGCACGGTGTGGCGACACCGCTGCATAGGGCTTATGGCAGCGGGGGGGTTTCTGCTAGGAGCCCTTTATAGTCTCACAGGGCTTATGGCAGCGGGGGCTTCTGCTGAGAGCCCTTTTATAGTCGTGGAGCTTATGGCAGCGGAGGGCTTCTGCTAGGGAAGCCCTTTATAGTCTCACAGGAGCTTATGGCAGCGGGGCTTCTGCTAGGAGCCCTTTATAGTCTCGCAGGGCTTATGGC
The DNA here is from genome assembly GCA_001247695.2 of Cymbomonas tetramitiformis. Taxonomy (NCBI): domain Eukaryota; kingdom Viridiplantae; phylum Chlorophyta; class Pyramimonadophyceae; order Pyramimonadales; family Pyramimonadaceae; genus Cymbomonas; species Cymbomonas tetramitiformis. The sequence continues at coordinate 43,832 of LGRX02002606.1, read as the reverse complement.
AGCGGGGGGGCTTCTGCTAGGAGCCCTTTATAGTCTCACAGGGCTTATGGCAGTTGCTGGGGCGGGTTTGAGGGTCTCTGCCAGGCGTCCTTTGCGAGTTCCATCGACGGTGCCAGCCCTCCAGTGGAATCATCACTTCTGCAGCGCCTTCGAGAGGCCGACACGTCACAGGCGCTTGACAGCACCCTGCACGCGTGGGCCGAGAACTTGGTTACGCTCGACAGCCAGTGTCTCGCGCTGGCCCTCGAGCGGAGCGCCTCGCTCGACCTGAAGCTCCCGGATGTGATCGTGCAGTACCTCACCGAGCAGGCCAACCAGACGACTCTGAGCGCGCCCGCCATGGCTGCAGCAGTGTACAACCTGAATAGGCAGGGGGAGCGTGCCATCGTGCATCGGCTTCGGAAGGCGTTGACCCGCAAGGCTGATGAGCGAGACAGTAGGCTGTATTGCGCGGGGGCAGGCTTGGCGCTCTATGGGTGGTGCGAGGAGACCGCGACTGAGGCTGCACAGAAAACCCCAAGGATACTGGCTCTGAAGATGAGACATTGGCAGATCAAGGTCGGTAGTGGAGAGAAGCTCACCGGGCTGGATATAGCCCTAATCATCTTCGGGCTTCAGTTGTACGAAGACACGGCGGCGGTGCAGGAGTTGCTGCAGGCACTGGCTTCCAAGATCAGGGAGCCTTGCGGGCCACTTGAACCGCAGGATGTTGGGATGGCGCTCTACGGGCTGTGCGGGCAGACGGGCTCGGAGGCGGCGCAGGAGGTGCTGCGGGCACTGGCTCCGAAGATCAGGGAATGCCCTAGGGAGTTCACTGCCCAGGATGTCGCCAGAGCAGTAAATGGGCTGCGTGAGCAGACAGACTCGGAGGCGGTGCAGGAAGTGCTGCAGGCATTAGTTCCCAAAGTGAAGGGGTGCAGCGAGGCGTTCACAGCGCCAGGATGTTGGGATGGCGCTCTACGGGCTGTGCGGGCAGACGGGCTCGGAGGCGGCGCAGGAGGTGCTGCGGGCACTGGCTCCGAAGATCAGGGAATGCCCTAGGGAGTTCACTGCCCAGGATGTCGCCAGAGCAGTAAATGGGCTGCGTGAGCAGACAGACTCGGAGGCGGTGCAGGAAGTGCTGCAGGCATTAGTTCCCAAAGTGAAGGGGTGCAGCGAGGCGTTCACAGCGCAGAGTGTGGGGATGGCGCTCAGCGGTCTCCGAAGGCAGACGGGCACAAAGGCGGCGCAGGAACTGCTGCTGGCGCTCATTCCCAAGGTTCAGGGTTGTGACGGCGAGTGCAGCGCCCAGGACGTGACCAGGGCTCTGCACGGGCTCGCCAGGCAGCCGCGCAGCGACGCCACGCGACTTCTGCTGCAGGCGCTGCGGCCAAAGATCGAAGCCTGCTACGACGATTTCACCTGGAAACAGGCAAGCGTGGCGCTGCACGGCCTCTATGGTCACCCCACCACGGGGGCGGCGCAGCAAATGCTGAGGGCGCTCGCAGTAAAGATTGCCGAGTGCGACAGGGCGTTCGGTGCGCAGGATGTCGCCATGGCGCTTTACACGCTTCGCTCGCATACCGGCACACAGGCGGTGCAGGAGGTGCTGCGGGCGCTACTGCCGAAGATCAGGGGGTGCGAGGAGGTGTTCCTTGCGCAGACGGTTGGAATGGCGCTGATGGGGTTTTCCAGGCAAGGAGACACGGAGGTGGGGCGGGAGGTGCTGGATGCGCTCGCACCCAAAATCTGGGAATGCGAGGAGGAATTTAGCGCACAAACGGTCGGCATGGCACTACGTGGGCTCCAACGTCAACGCAGGGCGCAGGAGGTGCTGAGAGCGTTAGCGCCGAAGATCATGCAATGCACAGATAGGTTCAGTCCAGACATGATTACAGCCGTTTTGCATCGACTGAAACAGCAGCCAGAGACGGAGGAGGTCAGGCTGGTGCTGGCGGCGCTGGCCCCGAAGTTTCAGCGCACCCGCGGAGTTTTCACTGCTTACAATGTGAGCGCAGCGCTCTGTGGTCTTCGTCGGCAGACTGATGCCAGCGTGGCGGTGCAGCAGATCCTCTGGGCATTGGCGGCAAAGCTCGAGGCTTGCACTGAGGCGTTCAGCGCGCGCCACGTGGCCACGGGGATGCGTGGGCTGTGGGGGAAAAGTACCATGCCAGCTACGCAGGCGGTGCTGCAGCTGCTGGTTCATAAACTGGATGGATGCTCCGATGAGTTTAGCGCAGAGGACATCGCGGCGGCCCTGAACAGCCTGGGTCAGATGTCCAATAACGCAGCTGCGGAGGAGTTTCTCGGGGCACTGGCTCCAAGAATTCGAAGGTGTACAGCAGTTTTCAGTGCATCGCATGTGGGCATGGCGCTGTCCGGGCTTAAAGGGATGTCCAATACGGAGGGAGTGGTGGGCGTGCTCGCCGCGCTGGCCCCGAAGATCGCACAATGCAGTAGGCCATTTTCGCCGAGAGAGCTGTGCCGGTCGCTGGAAGGCCTCCATGCTCCTTTTCTTGGACATGTCATGCAGACACCGTTGAGCGAAGACTCCGACGCGGTGCAAGAGGTGCTGAGGGCGCTCGCAGTAAAGATTGCCGAGTGCGACAGGGCGTTCAGTGCGCAGGATGTGGCCATGGCGCTTTACGCGCTTCGCTCGCATGCGGGCACACAGGCGGTGCAGGAGGTGCTGCGGGCGCTACTGCCGAAGATCAGGGGGTGCGAGGAGGTGTTCCTTGCGCAGTCAGTTGGAATGGCGCTGATGGGGTTTTCCAGGCAAGGAGACACGGAGGTGGGGCGGGAGGTGCTGGATGCGCTCGCACCCAAAATCTGGGAATGCGAGGAGGAATTTAGCGCACAAACGGTCGGCATGGCACTACGTGGGCTCCAAGGCCAGACAGGCATGGGTGGTGGTGAAAAGGTGCTGAGAGCGTTGGCGCCAAAGATTGAGGGGTGCAGTGAGGGCCTTGGCGCACGGGAGACAGTGATGGTGCTACGTGGACTTGACAGTTGCATAAGTACAGAAGCAACACAGGATGTGCTTAGATCACTATCTACAAAAATCACTCATACAGATGCATCGCGCAGACAGTTGAGTAAGCTGTTTGATTTAATGAAATAATAGTGAGAATACGACAATTTTCATAGAGGTAGATGCCTGTGGATTCGAAAGTGTTTTTGCATCGACCTACGTGTGTGTGTGTGCTTATCTTTGGACCGACACCTTTGGCACACCGTAGCCACAGAAATATATGGGTGTGTTTGTGTGTGTGTCAGCCCGATTCTTCTGACGGGTACTGTCTCTTTGAGAGCGTCGGGGATTCGTCTGCGGCTCGCTATTTGGGAGTGTCTTGAATTCGTCTGACGCTTGCTCCCTCTCCGTGTACAGTGCTCATGGTTATTACACATGCCGGGGGACTTGTGTTCTTTGACCCTGATATGAGGTACTGGAGCATCGCTGTGAACGGGGACAGCCGCCGGATGGAAGTGGGGTTTGGGAGGCGGTTATCCCTGTGGTGCCTCTTTCATTCGGGCGGGCACTGCCTCTTGGAGAGCTCGGTGGATTCGTCTGCCTTTGCTGCAAGGAGAGGCAGAAGGTGGTGAAGTACACCTTATGTGTTTTCCCTTGATTTTTGTGGGGAGCACTTAGGTGCCCGCATGTTTCCTCGTTTTTTACATGGGATGTCCATGCTGCGTGGTGTACTTCAAGAGGAAAGCACATATTCACATATGTACGGTATTCAACAATATAAGTTTTATATACCATCTTGACCAGGCGTTTTCTGGAAGTGATGTGCTCTTAAAACCGCTGCTTTAGGCATTTGATACTGATGACTTCATTAGCACTGGTAACTCAGATCCACGAGTGCATTAGTCCGGATCCACGGAAATCTACCTCTATGGTTTGTGATTACGTACTGGTATGGATGAATCGAGGCGGGGGGAGGGAGGCTTAATCGATAATCAGATTCCTTGATAATCAGCAATACATGGCAGTCCATCGGTCATCGATGCGGACTTTGGCTCCCGCTGAAGGTGTGTTTGGGGGGATGGCTTTGGGCTTTGGCCGAAGGCGGCTAAACCTTTTTTTAGAGAAACACGAGTTCATATATGGGGCTTTGGGGGGGATTTTCAAGGTGGGAAGGGGGAGGCTTTCGACCTTCGGCCCCGGGGGTTGATGGATGCGGGGGGCTTTTATACAGGGTGTGAGGACTGAACCAGTTTCACAGGTATGTAAGCAAACACGTACAGGTACTATGATGCCATGATCATAGGATGTACAGACAGTACAAGGGGTATTATCGGAATCGGATTTTTTTATTACTCTTTTGGTCAAGTTGCCTAACAGCCACAGAGGTGGCTGCAATGTACGACAAATTTAAACTCAACCCCGAGAGCTTGCACAGCTCTCTACTTAAGGTAACTCGTCCTTACCATGCCACTTCATGTGTTCAGTCATTTGCTGACTGCAACAGCCAATCAGCTGGGATCTGTCATCAGTACTTAAATGTTTCTGAGTGTCACCTCCCAAGTCTCTCATTTGAATACTCGCAGATCTGCTGATGTGACTGTATAACTGAGGTCCTCCTCGATTCCCTCCAGTTATGTTCGACTGATCGAATCCTATTATTCAAATGTCACATTTGAGTCAGTCACTTCTGTCGGTCACCTTTGTCAATTCTGCCAGTCACCTCTGTCATTCGGTCATGCTGGTGACTGTCATCATTTCCGGTTGGTGACTGTCGTCGTTTATGTCACTCGTCACTCTGACACGTCTGTCTCTCGTACTGACTCGTGATGGGCCCTCGTACACCTTTGGCCCCGAAAAAATGTTGGGGTATGGGGTGGGCTTTGGGCTTTATTTGGGTCAAAACCCCCAAGCGATTTACATGGCATTTTTTAAAAACATCCGACGTCATATTCGCGTAATATTCTGAAATATATTTGAAACGATGGATAACTCACGCATTTTCTTGTGCGCGGCACCATCACCTCATAGGTCTTTATCCTTCATATTTTATGACGAACAGCAGCACGTCACATAACATCGAGACCTAAAGCCTAAGCAACGATATCAATGTCCGATTTTCACACACATGCACGCACATGCACGCGCGCGCGCGCACACACATAAACTAGCATAGCCATATATGTTTCCATATGTATTTATACACGCATTGTGGATATGGGACACTGGTGCTATATTCAGGTGAGCTCCGATGAGGTGCAGTGCGTGCAAGTCTAATAAACTAGCTATGCAAGTTATCCATTTGTGATACGGCGTATGTGACACTAATAGGTCTGATCGCTTGTGAAATTGGTACTTCAAAGAGCCGACATCCCTACATATCGGAATTAATGAGAACCCACGAGCAAGCAAGCATGCTATAACACAGTCGATGCACTTCGCCTACAACCGACATCGATGGCGCATGTGATGGCGGTATCGTGGGGCACCGCTCTCGCCCGACGGGCCCCACGCGCAACGGTGATGCTGGTGGTTTCGTGGGGCACCCCCGCATGCTCCGCCATGTGCGCAACTGCATGTACGTTATTCTAGGGGGAGTTCTGACCGCCACCCAGAGGCAGAATGCAAGCCCCGTATGTATGTGACAGCCGACCGGCGATGCCGCTCGCGCCACCACAAACTGCTCCGCAGGCCCCACCCCGCAGCCCCCGCGCCCCGCCGCCAATCTCTCCGGTATCACTACCAGACAAGTCCGGGCACATATCGAGACACGGCGAGCCCCGCAGGTGATGAAAACAATGCTCCACCACATGGGTCCACCGTCACTGCTAGTGAGGCGCGGCTCACCCGCGCTCACCGCCAGACGCGGGAGCGGCTTGACCCATATTTTATCGATGCTCAGTTACAAACCGATGTTTCTCCTATTTTTCTCCAGCGGCGCTGACCCGCCCGCGACGAGAGTGTCGGGGCTGTGAGCTCTAATGTGACAAGCTGGACGGAATAAAGAGCGCCACGCGCCATCCCACGGGTTGCCCAAAACCCATATTTTTAATGAAAATCACGTATATTTTTTTATACTTTTCGAGGATCCACTATATACATATACACACACACACACACATATATATATATATTTTTTAATTTTCACCTATATTTCTAAATTATTTCATTCATGAAAAAACACCCAAGTCTTGACATATTTTGACAAATTTAGGGCGCCGAGGCGCTGAGGGCCGAAGGCGGCGCGGATGCACGGATGTGCGGATGCGCGGAGCGGGTGCGAATGCGAATGCGCGGAGGATGTGGGATGCAACCATGATATCAAATAAAGCGGTGATACGAAGGAAAGGGGAAGAGGGGAAATTAGCGAAGGAGGAGAAAAAGGTAGAGGGGCCAGCAGGCAACCTCTTGCTCTGGACGAAACGTATTAAGGAGGTTATCTTCGAAATCGTGAGCAGATCGCGCCATTCGATATTGCTCGATATAAATCGCGCGCGCATCGATCTGCGCCCGCGATATTCGTTTTTGCTTAAATCCCATGCTAGAATGGGAAAACGGGTTATTTGGGGTAAATCTGTGGAGTATGGGGTGAGGGGTGTCCCCCTCTATGCAGGGGCAAATGGGGCATGCTTCGGGAATATCTTGGTCAATCCTAATGCCAAAAAATAGGTTTTATGCCATGTGCATTTGGACCCTAAAAGTCGAATTTCGGGATCACCTAAGCTAGGGCAGAATTTGTGTACGTGTGTTGCATTTTTTTTGTAAATGGGGGGCGATAACCAGTGATGTATGAGCGATGCAATGCCCTAATAGGGTTTATTTGAAACATCTAGTACCAATGATTCATAGTTATCATGGGGGTATCTTGCGCAAAGGGGATATTATACCCCCACATGACGAATATCACACATCAGCGAAATGGGGGGGTACAAAGGTTGCCCCCACGCGAAAACTCAATCGATCGGCATTATCATTTAAGTTTTTCGGTCTGGGCCAAGTTGCCCCTTAAGTATGGGGGCCAATGGAAGCCCCTATGTGGGGCTACAAGCAGACTTTGGCAATGGGGGGAGCAAATTGACCAGAATTTTCTGCCGGAAACGGCGAAGGCGGTATAGCATGGGAGTTAAGGGGAAGCGCATCCTCGAAATTGCAAGAAGCAGATCGCGATGGACTAACAAATTTTGGTCCAGCCCCTTGGAACCCCGTAGGACCGTCGGCTTGGAACCCCATAGGACTCCTAGGGAAAAACCCAAAGCTTCACCTTGTAATTCCCGGCGGTTTCCAAAGGCTTGGAATTTTACCAAATATTTTCAGGACGGTTCCGGGCGCCCGGAATGGTGCCGTCCAAGCCTTTGGAATAATCCCTATTTTGTAGGGAGAAGTATAATTGCAAACCTCCAATTCCGGACAGATCAATTTAAATGGTATCCATATGCGAGTATTGTTAAAGTGACTTTGTGTAATGTAGAAAAACCTTATTTTTTAGTCGACTAAATGAATATAGGACTACATTACTCACATGGCCTTGCATGTTAATATGGTATATATCATTGTTATTGTGAATAGTGTTGTAATGCCTTAAATCAAAGCCTGCCCCGTGCATGTGTATGTGTATCGTAGATTGACGTGGATGTCGGGTCGATGTTGAGTCGATGTGAACGTCGAAACTACGTTGAAAGTGCGTTGGTGTATAACGGTGTAGACAACACCTAGGCGTCGAGTCAACGTTGCCCAATGCGTGTATCAACGGCACGTTGGTCAACGTCGGTGATGGTAAAGATCGTATATCAACGTGGAGGTCGGGCCAATGCTGAGTCAATGTGACCGTCGAATATATATCGGAGACACGTCGGTGTAGAGCAATATAGGCAGCACGTAGGCGTCGACACAACGTATTCCAACGCTTACATCAACGGCACGTTGGTCAACGTCGGCGATGGTAAAGATAGTAGATCAACGTTGGTGCTGAACGACATCGATCCAACATGGTAGTAGATCAATATGCAATCAACATACTCGTTAATTTAGCGTTGATCTACAGCCTCGTGTACCAACGTTGTCGATGGTAAAGACCGTAGACCAACGTTGATGCTGACCGACATCGATCCAACATGGTAGTAGATCAATATTCAATCAACATACTCGTTGATTTAGCGTTGATCTACAGCCTCGTGTACCAACGTTGTCGATGGTGAAGATCGTAGATCAACGTAGGCGTTGTACAACTACTTTTTACGTTGGTCCAACAACCTCCAAATTTCCGGATGAATGTACTGATTAGTCAAGGACTGAAAGTAGGGTCAGTGTTAGGGTTATAAACAATCATGTTAGGGTTGATACCAGGGATGTATACTTTCGGTAGGTAAAAAACCGCTGCGCGTTTGTAAATATTTTTTACATCTTTCCTAGTGTCACTTGTTTAAGTGGATGGTCAGTCGCGCCTTGAGTAGACGTTTCCAAAACTATTTTCAAATTGCCATTTGGCTACGGAACAACGCCAGAATCCAAATTTTAGTGTTTGTTACGCTAGCGTAACAAATACCGGATGAGGGGTTAAACGCCAAATCAACCCGAATTAAAATGACGGTTTGACGGCGGATGACGGCATGGGAGTTAAACCTCGGCATTACGGCATACAGCCTGCAAATAGTTTGCCAGGCAACTGTCTTGCTCTGCTCGAAAGCGTTCATGAGGAGAAGGGCCCTGTCATGAGCGTAGGCCAACTCTAACCGCGAGTTGGAGGACGCGTGAGATATCGATATCCGAATCATCATTGTCTTGCGTCTGCGTCTCGTGGAAGTGGACTGACCGCAAAGTCGTGCCAACATCCACATTGTGATTGTCACCGCCGCCGAGCTCTATCGGTGTCTGATGAATAATCACAAACAAGGCCCCCAATATGCGTGTGCCGTTTTTGCGGCTGTAGCGAGCGTGAAGGAATCAAACGCGGTTTCCCCCTAAATGTATATTACCCGGAGGTACATTGGGGTGTATCTAAGAGCTCCATGGTACATCCCGATGTACCGAAGCATATCGCATATTTCGACGTCGAGATCGGTCCGTTTCAAGCATTATATCGACCACCCGATTACCAACTCGGCGAGGAATATGTAAACCGATCGCACGCCCTCCACATGGTACCTAGAGGGGGTAAAGTGACCATCTAGGAATCCCCCAGCGGCTAGTTTTTCGTTGACTTTTGCATTTGACCGACATTTACACACGATTTAATCACTTTACGAAAATTATATAACATGCAAAGCTTAACGCTTCGACTGGTTAAACGCTTACGTACATGAAATGCTAATAAAAAAATGCCGATGTGTTGACGGATTGTGCTCATTTTAGTTTTGAGTGGCCAACGGCTATATTTTGCACAAAATCGCAAATATGTGCAGTCAGAATCCGCACATGAAAATTCCACAACATGCAAAAGTTGCAACACATACAGTCATCCCCATATGAAATCGTATTATTCAAACAATACATTTTGATTCATAGAAATGGCATCATGCGACGATAGTTCCTACGATGGGCATTTGCCACCTCCCATTGGTGCCATGTGTCGGACGATCCGTTATATGCATCAAATTGTTGGAGGGAAGTTGCATCAACCTAAGTTTTAAAGAAAGATATTTGAAATCAAACCGTTTTTTTAGCTTTTGTGCTCCATGACCGATCTCGCGAAGCCATAATTTTTCGATTGAGTGTGTATCCTTCCATTCATAAATGCTTCGAGGGGTGTAAAAAATCATCATAACTCATTTACTGTGATTATGTATATCAAAATGGCGCAATCGTGTGAATAGAAGGATGCACCTAAGGGATTTGCCTAATTCTTTTGGAATTTCACAATTTCCGAATGTCTGAAAATTGCCAAGATAAACCACTCGCCAACACCATCGTAATGATCGAACTATCACCAATCAAGTGATCGAAGACCATAGGGGACACTCAGATTGCACGGGGAGTGCAGCCCGACGAGCCCCTGTTTCAGCAGATTGATGGCAGGCGGTTTCAGCGGGACCCGTCGGCCGACTGCCTGACGGGGAAGAGGCTGGACTATCCTCAGCTGAGGAGGTACCTTTTCAGGATGCTGGGTGAGGCTTCTGACTTGGACCCCGATGCTCTGAGGCAGCTGTATGGGACCCAGTCCCTGCGGTCTGGTGGGGCTACGGCGGTGGCTGCGGCTGACCAGGTTACTGATTTCGAGTTCAATCAGTACGGTGGCTGGAGCTCGTCGGCGGCTGCGGCCACCTACAAAGCTACCAACCTCAACCGCAGGCTGGCGGTGTCCAGAAGCATGCCCCATGCTCAGCAGAGTAGGCGGCCTTTCTTGTCTGATTGCTTGTTGTTGTCATGCATTATACGTGCACTGCTTTGTGGTGATCTTTGTGTGCTTGCACCGGCCGGGTTCCATTCACATATGTGTCATATGTATCATGCAAGCTGGGCTATGTAGCCGCAGCTGATTAGAAAACTGATGGTTTTCTGATCAGTGTAGGATGACAGGCAGTATGACTGTCATCCGGAGCAGATCTGAAAACTGAGGTTTTCTGATCAGTCGGAGGCCTAAGAGGCCAGCAACGGACTGAGAGGGCCTCTTGCCGTGTTACTGTGATTGTGTGGACTTTCCCACCCGCCCTCCCTTGTGATTCAGGATCGGATGAGGAGAGGCCGCTTTCAGTGCAGGAGCTGCAGGACTTGGAGGACCTGGAGCAGCTGGGCTCTGAGCTGGAGGCCGTGCAGATCCGGCCCGCAGAGGGGCAGTCGGCTCATTAGAGTGTAGGTAGAGGAGACTAGGACCTGTGCCTGTTCAGTGCCGACCGCTGTGATGAGAGGTAGCTATAGTGATCCTTCGGTGGGGGGCTGCGAAGCTACCTCATGCTGCTTCTCATCTAGGCACTGTTCAGTAGGCTTTGCTAGGTGATGGCTTTGCTATTGCTGTCATGCCTGACTCTGAGCTGGAGCGGGTAATTATGCTTTTTGAGGGTTTCAGCCCTAGCATAGCATTTTAGGTCCATAGTCTGTACTCTTTAGGGTACTGTGTCAGATATATAGTCGGGTGTATATATCGGATAACGGAGAATAAACCCTGAGTTAAGGGTTTCGATATCAGAACGGTAAAAGTCTCAGATTGATAAAAGAGGTACTGTACATACACATAAATACTAACGGGTGTTTCCCGTCTACTGGTGACGGTCACCCAGCCTACTATAGGAAGTGACAAGTGACATATTTTGACTGTCGGTGTGTCACATCCAGCACACCACCTAGGGTGGTGACCGGAGCTAGTAGTGAACGAAGCAAACAAACTCCCTACTTAACTTCAGGAGGAAACTGTAGCACAACTGGGGGCCTGTACTCTTGGTCAGGGCGGTCCCAGGTCACAGCAAGGTTGTCAGATACTGCTGCTACTTTGCTAAAACCCTAAACACAGCTCAAATTCAGAGAGCTCCTCTGCACATCTAGGAAGCTACACTATAGCTAACTCCTAGGCAGGCACGGCGTGGTTAACTCCTAGCCACTAGTGGTCTTCGGAGCTGTCTGCCCGGCTCGGAGTAGCGTGACTGTGAAGCAGTTGCCGGCCCCCGGGGCCGGTGATGAATCATTCGTAGAAGGAATTGACGGATCCTCGATCACGGGAGGCTGCACCGCACCGGGATGCTGCCAAGTGCTGCCCGACGGTGGAGCCTCGTCATCTGAAGATGAAGCCGGCGACAGCGGAGGGCCGCCCACAAACAACTCGGCAGGCGGTGGCGGCCCGGGATGCCACGGCATCGGAGCCATGTAGAGGCCCTGCCGCCTCTGCTCCCGCCGTTGGCGACGAGGCGGAATCGCACACGGCACGTCATGAACCGCTTCAGTTGGCGAAGCCCCCGCAGTCGGGACTGCTGCGGCAGTCCACGGAGCACCACCGACCGGTGGACCCGTGCATGTGCGCGCATCGGCACCACCGACACCGGCAACGGCATGCGGCGCGGCGGCGGCACAAATTACAAAGAGTGCGCACACCAAGGAGGAAGTGAGTAGAGACGCCTCCCGAACTTCGGAATGCCGTTCCCGCAGCCGTACCGCGGCCGCGGCGGTGTCACCGAGGCATCTCCGTCGTCATCGTCGCTCGTGGCGTAAGCCGCGGGCTCGTAGTCGATCACGCGTTCCGGCGCCTCAACCGCATAGAGCAAGTTCATGCTCGCGGCCGGCTCGTCGGGCGCCTCCAATGCAACCCCCGTGCTCTGAATGAAATCGGCAAACGTGCGGGTGACAGGAGGGCAGAACGGGTTCGGCGGACCGGTCCACTCCTCTTCGGACTCAACCGACGCGGGCGGGGAATGCGCGGTCGGCTCCGACACCACCGGCAAGTTGGCAGTGAAGGTGTTGATGTTGAATGTGGAGGCCCCAGCCGCGTGCGCCATCTCAGAGAACTCGGCGACGGCTGACACGAGGACCTCACCGTCCTCCTCGCAGAACGAGCACGCGGAGAGATCGGTGAAGACCTCCGGCTTCCCGCCCGCAAGCATGCAGAGGGCGTCGAATTCCACGGGGTCGCCGTTGTCGATGGCGTGTTGGAACCTCGCGGCCAACACGGAGTTCTCGGCCTCCTCGGCGAAGGCGAAGGCCGAGAGTCCGGTCCTGCCCCCGTTTGGGCAGTCCCTGTGCCAATGCCTCGCCTTCCCCTTAGCACACACCTGATTTTGGCAGTACGGGATCGCCGCACCGCTGTCGCGGTGGAAGGCCACCTTCCGCGAGACGGACTGAGACCAATTCCCCCCTTTGGGGAGGGGCGAGGCTGCGAAACGGGTCTTGACCCGGCGGTCCGGTTTGTCCGCGCGAGGGGTAAACCCCCGCGGAGACGATTCGGATTCGGCGGTGACGAGGAAGGTGGCCAACTGCCTCTTCAAGTCGAGCACCATGGTCCGCAAGTCCGCGATCTCACTCGCCGCACCCGACTCATCGACGCCCTTCTCCATGAAGTGCGTGCCGTGGGAGTACCGGTGTGCGGATGCGGTGGCGGTGCCCGCCCGCACGTGCTCGCCGTAGCACTCCCGCACCCACTGCTGAATGGTGAGTAGGTCGTGGGCGGCTCGTTGGTCGTGAAGGAGCAAACGGGACACCACCGGCTGGTAGAAGGTGGCGTCGAGGGCTCTGATGAAAAGGGACTTCACGTCCTCGTCCTGGAGCGTTGATCTCGTTCTCGCAGCTTTGAGCGCGGCGTTGAAGTCCTCAATGGGTCCATGAGGGTCCACGCCCGCAACGATGCGGACGGCAAACATGTCCGCTTGCCCCTGGAAGGGGTCCCCGACCGGGATCATCCGACGGGCGAACTCGAGTAGGACACGCTTACCGTCTGCTGGGAAGCTGGCGCTGGACGAGTCCAACCAGTCCGCTGCGGGCGACGAGGGGTCGATCAGCAGCTCGATCGTGGAGAACAATAAATTGTTGGCCTCCACGCGGACGGCCAAAGTAGCGTCGTCCAGCGTGAAGAGTGGGAGGAAACCGGTGTCCTCAGTGACGAATGCTGCCTGCAGGGCAGAGACCATCCTCGTGAAGATGGCCGCCGCGTGGGGCTCCGCACCGGAAAATCTCCCCTCTTTGCCGTCGAACAACTTGCGCTGGACGTGCTTCGCCACCTTCATGTCGAAGTGCTCCCGCTGCAAGGTGCGTACCGATGCCAAAAATGTAGCACCCGCCGAATTAGCGGCCGGCTGTGCCGCTGTCGGGGTCGCGGGCGTGTCGGCATGCCTGGCAGCAACGGAGTCAAAGATCGTACTTAATGTGCGGCGGCGATGCGCCATGCTAGCCGTTGATCTAGTAGAAGCAACCATGATGAAGAAGACTACAGGGGTGGAGTGAGGCAAGAAGACGTGGGGAAAAATGCGGTAGTCTTGGGCGGCCAAGAAATGTGGTGGGTCGTCGATACGGCTGCCGTGAGAGAGCAGAAATTTCGAGAAGTCGTGTGGTAGATGGCGGCCGATACGAAACGGTGTGGTGACCAACCAGGATGCGTAAACCAATCCAACGTTAAATCCCGTAGAAAAGATGCCCTCAAAGGCCTACAGCCAGCCGTAAATCAACCCACAAAACTTAGGCCATACCCGCGACTGCCGGCACTCCCACGCGCGGAGCGCCTCACTCCATCCCAAGCGTCCGGCTTTAGCCAATCATCCTCGCGGTGTCGCAGTGGCTAAATAAAACGTAAGTGGGGCCAAACCTGTCAGATATATAGTCGGGTGTATATATCGGATAACGGAGAATAAACCCTGAGTTAAGGGTTTCGATATCAGAACGGTAAAAGTCTCAGATTGATAAAAGAGGTACACATAAATACTAACGGGTGTTTCCCGTCTACTGGTGACGGTCACCCAGCCTACTATAGGAAGTGACAAGTGACATATTTTGACTGTCGGTGTGTCACATCCAGCATAATGATAGTGTTTGCAGGCCTCAGTCCTTTGGCACGAGGGGCGTGTGCCCGCATGCAGAAGGCTGGGGTCGGCAGTCGGGTCGTGGGACCCTGATTCCTGTCTGACGGGAGTCCTTGATTTTGGCACTTCTGGATATGTCGTATTATTATTTTTTGTAATTCCACACGCAGTGCACCGGCCGGGTTCCATTCACATATGTGTCATATGTGTCATGCAAGCTGGGCTATGTAGCCGCAGCTGATTAGAAAACTCTCTACTCTGGTGGGGACGAGAGTGACACAGAGACAGTGTGAGTGTCACGAGTACTGTACAGCAGGGCCCTTCACAGGTACTTAGTTACCCGAGTATTTTTGGCAGGTACAGGTACTAGGTACTACCTGCTACCCGTACCTGTACCTGTCAAAAAATACCTGTACCTGTACCTGCGTCGATTTCAAATATCGAAATGTACCTGTACCTGGTACCTGCGGTCCAGATTTTGCCAGGTAATACCTGTGACGAACAGGTACTTTTCAGGTACTTTTCGATTTTTGCCACGTCGCGTCGTGGCGACGCGACGCCAGTGAGTGATCTCAAAATCGTTGGGGCGTGAGCCTGAGACGCATCGAACGGACGATGCTTAATTCGGTACATAAATCGATGAATCGATGGTGTTTCGCCCTTCGGTAGCTCTAAACGACGCACTAAAGGCGTAAAGGGCAGTTCCCCCTCGATTGTAATCTGGCATCGATTTGACAGATACACTGCAGTTTTCCCAACTTTTTACACACTTAACTTTACGAGATAAAACTTGGTGTGTGAATATATCTTGTTTAGACGAGCATTTTGGTATGTCGTTTGCTATCATAGGTACGATACATCAAAATTTTCGACATTTTTTGTAAGCCGGCATCGGTTTTACAGACAAAATGATTTTGCTAACTTTTGATACACTTAACCTTTTAGGCTGAAACTTGCTATATGAATATATCTTTCTTAGACGAACGTTTTGATATATCGTTTGTTATCGTAGGTGCGATAAATCAAAAGTTTCGACACGGTATATTGCGTTATCGCCCGATTTGAGGTGCGAATAGCGGTTTGGTAGGCCTAGAATACGAAACGTGAAAAGTACCTGAAAAGTACCTGTGGTACCCGCGTACTACCTGGTACCTGTACCTGTACCTGCATGAAAGTACCTGTACCTGGTACCTGCGTCGATTTCAAAATCGAGAAGTACCTGTACCTGGTACCTGTGACCCATGGGCCCAACCTAAAAGTACCTGGAGGTACAAGGTACTACCTGTGAAGGGCCCTGCTGTACAGCAGGTTCCAGAGGGCTCGGGCTCGGGCTCGTTCCAGAGTGTCACACGACAGTAACAGGTGGCACAGTAGCGTTCGTCTCAGGGTAAAAGGAAGAAACGGTTTTAGGTTTATGGTTTTGAGGCCTTTTCCAGCGCCCCGTACAGTGCACTCAGTGAAGGTTTCGGTCCACACATTACCGGTTTCAGAATAGTTGTAACCGCCACGCAGTCTGACTCAACAACAACACCAAGACTCCACAACAACGACTGTCCGACCGTGGGCAAACAAGACTGTTCAGGCAACACGACTGAGGAGACTATAGCCAACAATATCTATGCAGGATATCACTCAAACAAAGGTACTCAACCCATATGCTTCGAATGTGAATTTAGTTACATATCTTTTTGAACGGAACGCCACAGGTGAAAAGGAGTTCTGACTTGTTCTTTCGGTTTTCCGAACTGAAACCTCAGAACTGGAAAACAGTCACTCGAACCTGTTGCAAAGGATGTGTTTCACAAGCCACACCATCAAGTATACGTACAATTTGAAAGTAAATGATATTGCGTGTCTTTGACACTGGGCGCTGGTGAAAATGCACTGCTGTAAACGTTTGCTTCAGGCAGACTTTAGTTAGAAAATACGACGAATCCAGTTACACGAGTGTCGCAATATAGGTAGAATGTAGTCCATGATACACGTTTCTCCTGTCGCCTTAAGTAGCGTCCAGGCTTCAGTGTATGAGGGATGGAGGCAGAGGTCGCCAAGATTAGCCTGACATTCCCTTGAATGTGTGTGAATACATGGTTGGACTCGCAACCTTTTCCTCGAGCCCACGACCCTTGCGTCATTTCTCGAATTTTCCACCGGCTATGTCGTTATTAGGGGGGCTTACCCCTCTGCACGATCGCTTGGGTTCTCAATTGGATTTGAGTGTAAGCGTTGACGCCCCCTCTCAAAAGAAGCACACTAGACCTTTCGGGCGCAGAATTTCTGTCTCCACTCCCAGTAGCTTTCGCGCCGCAGACAACTGCTGGCTGAACAATACGTCTTCGAAAGTCATGGCTTGTGAAATGAATCTTCCCACGCTTGGCGCCGCGTGCCTGCCGAAGGCGCGCTTGGATCAGAGGTCACACGTACTTTAGAAAACAATGAAGGGACACCCCTGACAGGCAGGGTATTGGATATAAAGTCCCCGTGCCACAAGCCCGGTACCATTCCGTGAGATCCTTGGAAGAAAATGAAACAGAGCGACGTAGTGACGCGTGAGGGACTCTCGTTCAAAAATTCTGACCTGTACAATGCCTGGAGGGTCGCGCAATTGTCGAGCTCTTACCGGCGAGGTCAGAACGCGCTTGTACGAAGTCCCTGACCTTGTGAGGCTGCGACCAAGCCCCGCGTTCGCGGGCTCTCGAGAGGCCCCGTACTGCGCGCAGCTTTCAATCCGCGTTATTGCCCCTCGGACCTTGTTCCTCGCGTGTCCCTCTTCCGGGCGCGGTCACGTGGGACTTTGCATCATCAAAGCACCTTCCGTCCGGACATGTGGCACATTCTGGCAGCTTTCGGAGCGGCTGAGACGCCGCGCTGTTCCAGGGGAAGGAGGAGCTGTTCCAGACGTTGCACGAACGCTTCGCCAGTGAGAGCCTCGTGGCGCTCGATGCAGGCCAAGAGGGGCCTCGTCCGGCCGGGAACGGGGCAGCTGCGGGACCACAGTGCTCTCCGGCGCCGGCTGCTAGTGCATACGGAAGCCTCAAAACCGGGCGTTGCTGGCGGTATACTGCGCGTGTTCATGGAGATGGACATCTTCAACTGCGGAAACCGCAAACCGAGAAGCTGTGCCGGCGGTTGCACCGAATATACGGCTCGGAGCGTTTCCTTCATGTCCACGTGGCGAAGGGTGCGGCAGCTGAGGAAGACTTCATGCGCATGATGGGAACGGGCTTCTCAGTGGCTTCCTGTAGGTAGGCGTTTGGATCCCTCTGCGTCCCCTTTGCGCGCATAGCAATGCCGTGCGATGTGTCGTGCATGGTATCGTGGCATCGTAGAAAGGCTGTGCCGGTCTCCTTTCTCGATGGCAGGTGGGATTTGCAAACCCTGTGAGTACAGACGTCGAGCGCTCTAGAAGTGTCGGCAGCGTCGGACTTACGGAAGCGGTGCAGGGTCGGAAGTCGTATCTATTCCCATTTGCAGTGAAGAATATGCCGCGCTCTAACCGGCTGCGGGAGGATGGGGGTGCCAGGTATGAGTTTTTGTATTTGAATGAGCGGCCGGAGTCGTCAAAGTCCGCGGCAGATGCGGTCTTCTTCTTGTCGACAGGAAGGAGCTGGCCGCACATATCGGTACAGGCGGTGTGGCAAACGCAGTGCCCGCTCGAGCATAACCTTGGTACCCGCATCTTGTCCATGAGAGCCACCCTGCAGACCCAGCCTCCTGCGCGAACTTCCGTGTGTTAGGGCTGAAGGTTGGAAAGTCGGTTCCAGTGCTTTCAGGTTGCGTCGATTACCCAAGCTGCACCGCTGCATGTGCTGCACGCCAGCCTCTCTCCTTGGCTCACAGTAATATTTGGTGGTTCTATTCTTGTCGGCCAAACTAAAGCAAGAAGTGCAGTGCGGGGGGTTGACCTTTGCAGTGCGGGGTTGACCTTTGCAGTGCGGGGGTTGACCTTTGCAGTGCGGGGGTTGACCTTTGCAGTGTGGGGGGTTGACCTTTTGCAGTGCGGGGGGTTGACCTTTGCAGTGCGGGGGGTTGACCTTTGCAGTGCGGGGGGTTGACCTTTGCAGTGCGGGGTTGACCTTTTGCAGTGCGGGGGTTTGACCTTTGCAGTGCGGGGTTGACCTTTGCAGTGCGGGGTTGACCTTTGTAGTGCGGGGGTTGACCTTTGCAGTGCGGGGGTTGACCTTTGCAGTGCGGGGGGTTGACCTTTGCAGTGCGGGGTTTGACCTTTGCAGTGCGGGGGTTGACCTTTGCAGTGCGGGGTTTGACCTTTGCAGTGCGGGGTTGACCTTTGCAGTGTGGGGGGTTGACTTTTGCAGTGTGGGGGGTTGACCTTTGGAGGAGGGACGCCACAGATATGACGGTCGCAAAGTTCAACGCACGCCTGAAGCTAGGGATGACGGACGCAAAGCCCGCCCTGCAGCTGGCCCCAACCTGCATTGAGGACGTCCCGGACGTGATGTCGCCAAACGGGGAGGTGATGACAGATGGCTGTGGGTGGATGTGCCCGGATACCATGCGCAAGTTGGCTCGAAAGCAAGGTGACACTCCCTCTGACCTCCTTCGACTAAGGACCGGTCCCATCGCTCATCGGGATGGGCCGATACCCGGAGTAGGACACAGGTAATGAGTGGGCATCCACGACGGCCGTCTCTTCGCCTGGGTGATTCTTAACGACATGTTTTCCACGAGTCATGCTCCAGATCACATCTGGAACAGAATCGTTATCCAGAACTCCGTAGCTGCTTTCTGGTGCACCTGCGCCACCCTGAACCTCTCGACCAATTTCTTTACCCCGAACCCCTGGAGTACGCAATGGCAGTGCTCCGAGTGTGAAACGAAATCGATCATCTGTCGGAGAAATGTAGCGGAGGGCGGCTGAGGGGTCCGCAGGGTGGAAGGACGTCCCGTGCGCACTCCAGGGGCGGCTCGGCGCTGCAAAGGTCGCGCCCTGATCACTTGCATGACCCGAGCGGACCGTCACCTGTGTGTGATAATAGGTTCGGACGTCCTTTGGCAACGGATCTCAAACCAAAGATCAAAGAATCCGCATCAAAGAAAAAGCTACTATTGTGCCCTGCTCAGCGGACCAAAACCACCCACACACAGTTTTAGTTGCCCTGCTCAGCGGACCAAAACCACCCACACACAGTTTTAGCTGCCCTGCTCAGCGGACCAAAACCACCCACACAGTTTTAGCTGCCCTGCTCAGCGGACCAAAACCACCCACACACAGTTTTAGCTGCCCTGCTCAGCGGACCAAAACCACCCACACACAGTTTTAGCTGCCCTGCTCAGCGGACCAAAACCACCCACACACAGTTTTAGTTGCCCTGCTCAGCGGACCAAAACCACCCACACACAGTTTTAGCTGCCCTGCTCAGCGGACCAAAACCACCCACACAGTTTTAGCTGCCCTGCTCAGCGGACCAAACCACCCACACACAGTTTTAGCTGCCCTGCTCAGCGGACCAAAACCACCCACACACAGTTTTAGTTGCCCTGCTCAGCGGACCAAAACCACCCACACACAGTTTTAGTTGCCCTGCTCAGCGGACCAAACCACCCACACACAGTTTTAGTTGCCCTGCTCAGCGGACCAAAACCACCCACACAGTTTTAGTTGCCCTGCTCAGCGGACCAAAACCGCCCACACACAGTTTTAGTTGCCCTGCTCAGCGGACCAAAACCACCCACACACAGTTTTAGTTGCCCTGCTCAGCGGACCAAAACCACCCACACACAGTCTTAATTGCCCGATGTGCACCAACCACCAATGCCGGAAGTATTAGCCATAGGCACCCTAAGGCCGCCGCTGGGGTTCCAGCTTGCCCAGACTCGCTTATGCATCCAAGAGTCCGAGTCGCGCCACTGCATGGCCCGCAGGAGACACCTGAGGGAAGGGCGTCCCCACTCCCGCCAAGCCTACTCGCATGCCCCTCCCATGATGTGCGGTCGCCATGTTTGCCAGGCACCCCCCATCACCACATGCCACAACCATGCCTGTGGCCCGAAGCCACGCCACCACCATGGCATCCCCTCGTTCCTTCGCCTATCCTGCCATGCTCTGGGCTCATGGGCCGTATATACGTCGGTGCGTGCTTATTCTTGGACCGATTGCTGTGGCAATATGTCGCCACGGAAGATCGGCTGCACTCTGTGCCCACACCGGGGATCAAAGGATTCAGCACGCACTTCGGAACACTGATCCGGATCGTCCCGAGCTCGCTGGTGGACACCGGAACCCCCTCAGCCTCACTGGGTTACCTGAGTGCCTCTGCGACTGGATTGCCTGCACACTGATGCCGTGCCTCTGAAGCTGGTTCACCTCTACCCCCCCTGCTGCTCGAGCCATCTCCCCACCACCAAGCCTGCGCTCAGGACCGCCACCCTGCTCCCTGCATGTCCCAAAAGCCTGGTCTCAAGAGAGCTTGCCCACCCCCACGTCCGGTGTTCCAAAGGGCTGCCCCAATATTCTGAAGATGATAGACCGCATTGCTTCCTTCTGACCTTGCGCGCCCGCCACTGATCTGCGCTTGCAACACCCTAACCCCCAACACCAGCTGTGCGGTGCTGACGCCCTTGCGTTGGCCAGGCGAGGCCGCTTGGCTGGACCCGCTTGCGCCAATGGACACTTGTGCAGACCGGGCCTACGAGGTACCCAGTCCCTGGCCCTCCCCAACCCGAAGATTCTCCACTTCTAGCCGCACAGTCTCCATACTCTCCAAGAGCCTCGATGCCATGCTGCCTGCCTCGCCTGCCGCACCAAAAGCCTGCCCGGACTGCCCAGACTGCGGTCTCCCAAGCCCAGGCCCTTGTTTCCCGCCACCATGCTCGTCCTGTGGAGCATAGTCCGTCCCCTCAAGCGCGCGTCCTCCCAAGCCCTGTCCATCACCGCCGACCTCCCCACCTCCTCCCATCGAGCCCCTCCCTCCCCACAATCCGGGTTGGGGACCCATGCCTCATCCCCTCCACACCCCCTCCACCAGCCCACCGCCAACCACCTCTGGCCGGGCATCGCCCCAGAACCCGTCGGATAATCAGCCCTGCGACCGCTCGCACAAGATTTTAGGGTGACATCCACTTCGTCATTATCCTCTCCCCACCAAAGTATTTCACCTCGCAGTCAGGTGTCTTATGTCATGCCACTCTTGGGTTCCGGTGGCCGGTTGCCCTCGAGCGCTCCTGACGTGGCAACACTCTGCTGGCCTTGCACATCCGCCGCCAACCACGGTGTAGCCGCGCAACACACCTGGCTGCGAGCGCAACGGGAGTTCTGGGGCCATCCACCACTCTCGTGCGGTGCTGCAAGGATGGCACTTTCTCACACTGGATTCAACCGACACCGGCACGCCCATAAATCGCCACCTGCGTGATGCTGGACTGGCGATGGCATTTCGCGCTTCATGGCAGGGGCTTCCATGGCAGCTTCGTAGGGATCGGCAAATGAGAGGCGGCGGGCATGCCACGTGGCGGTGTCGCAGGGCATGTGGATGGCATGGTCAGGCTGCTTGGCGCAGATTCAGCGCCGGCGGAGTCAGATCAAGTGCGCGGTGCCGGAGCCGCTCCCGGAGCAGTGCACGATCGAGGTGAAGCCACACCGCCCACGCTGCCGTACGATGACGGCTTCCTGAGCCGTGGACCGCACAATCCATGGCCATGCGAATGATCATGATCATCGCCGCACAGTCCCGACCGCAAAGAAATACCTGATGATCCTTTATATCACGTGGGGCTCATCCCTAAAATCCTGGAGCCTCAACCCGAAGGCACGATACGGCACCGCCACATGTCTGGTTGGGGCAGCTACGCGAGGCGGGTGGCATTGACGCGTGCATGCGCGCTACACGCCAGTGAGGTCCAAGGCATCCTCCCGGGTGGCCGCGGATTCGTCTTGCGTTCTGCCGTGCACCGTGCGCCTTCCCCATCTATCTGTGATACAAGGGTGGCCGCGATGACATGGACTTCGTCGGTCGAAATGCAGGTGAAGGCAATACCAACTCGCGGCTGCCCAGGGGCGCTTTGCGCCGAATTCGTGCAGGTGCTCGGTGCACGGGGCATTCCCACAGCCACCTTCGAGGTAAGAGGGAGCATCGCTCTTCGATCGGCGGATGGCCTAGCGCGCATCCGCTGACCCCAGCGCCAACCCCTGACCTGCGTTGTGCCCTGCGTTGTTCAAGGGTTTGCAGGTGGGGTGCTACCGCCCGCTCGAGGTAGGGTTCAATCTGCGATGATGCGAGCGGAGGACCAGTTGCAAAGGGGGGGAGATCTGTGGGGCTTGCGCGGGATATATCAGGAGCTCGTGCTGGAGGCTGCGGCGTGTCACAAGGGATGGAGACCCAGGGGTGCCAAGCACCTGAGCATCCCCTTGTGCCAAAGCCGCCGATTGTTCGTCCTCCCGGACCCCACCGGCCGCCTGAAGCCGGATGAGGTGTACCTGCACGCCGGGGACGACGTGGACCTCAGCGAGCTTTTTGTGCGCCCATGCCTTAACACCCCCCGCTCTAAATCCAGCATTGAGAGTCACTCGCCGCGCTGATTGGCCTCCGCGATCACCGGCCAATCAACAGCCAAAGACCCGTTTGCCCCTCCCATGCTCTGCCCATTTGTGGTGGCCTTAATCACCGCCTCACCGGTTACCCGGGGACGTGTATGAGGGTGTGAAAAGACCTAACTCGAGTGAGGAGGATGATAAGCGGAAGCTTCCTCTCAGGGGAGGCTGCGGGCACCGTTAAGACCCTAACGGTGGGCTAAGTGTGTGGGCGTGATTCTGCATGTGCACTGGCTTGGTGCCGCTTGCCTTCCGTGTGATCTGACGGAGGAGGAGGCAACAGGGCCTACGCGGTGCATCACTGAGGCCAGCGCTGATCAACGGCTCTGTGTTCATAACGGATGCTCGGAGCGCTCAGAGTTGTGGCGTGTGCAGGACGGCAGCGGGGAGGTCGTGGCGCTGCACAATCCAGCCGTTGCTCCGGAGGACGTGGTGAAGTTCCGTGCCGTGGATCTGCCAGAGTTGCGCCTACACGACCCCCCGTACCGCCACGTGGCGGTGCTTTCAGTGCAAGGGGACCAACCGCCAGCGGCATGGCTGAGCGGTGCGCTCGCTGCCCCACCGCGGCGCGTGCGCGCTTCTTGGCCGAGAAAAAGCGGTTGCATGGCGAGTCACGCCTCGGCCGCAGGGGGCACCCCTCACAATCATGGTGGGAAAGGTGGTCCTTTGTCATCATGTCATCACCAATAGGCCACGTTACCAATCTTAACCTTTGCCTTTGCGCACAAGCCGTACTTCGGAGCGCAATGCTATAGCACGTAGCTGTAATGCAACCGGAGAAACATCAAACATGGTTCTCCGCAAAGTTAGCATAATCTAACGATCATAATTGTGCGTGAACATGGCCCCCGGAGAATCGGCACAATGTCGATCATTAGATCGTGCCGATTCTGCGGAGACCATTTGTTAAATTGTCCAGTTCTGGCATACGACGCGCGGTGCACGCGAGCATAAAGTAGCAGCGAGACTGCTCTGAATCTCGAGGATGATTTATGCATTTTTAGTGGAGGAAATTGCGCTAAATTTGCAGTGCTGAAATCTGTGGTCAGACAACGCTCAATGTAACGGCGCCGCGTGAGGAAAGTGAGCGCTGAGGTCGAGCGCTTTGCCCAAAGAACTGGTGGTGGGTGTTGCATGCTCGGGCTGGCAGCAAGCACATTTAGGCACTGTCAAGCGTGGTGTGTGGCAGGAGGTGACTATGACGGTGACCAGCCCTTATTCATCTGGGACAAGCGCATCACATGTGTCACGCCGCTGGTACGCTGTTGTTGTATACCTTTAGCTATGGCGTGGCATGATGGGCGCACCCTTCATCCCAGGGACCCTATCACCGTTTGCGTTTTCAAACTGTGCGCGTGTCATACGTATTCCTACCAAATGTTGCAGCCGCTATGCCAAAAGTTTTAGGCCGTCCATGCATCTATCATCTATACCTTGCAAGCTTCGAGGTAGTCCGGCACGAGCAGCCTCGCCAAAGTTTTCCTCTCTGAGAGCCAATGGAATGCCAATGAGAAGACAACAACGTGTGAGCTGTCGGAGGCCCCGAGAACAATGGCAAGGCACTGCTGATTTCTCCCTAGCTCGACCGCACATGCGTGCACTTTGATATGGTTGTCCCTGTGCTCCCACTCTGGCAGGGACTGGATTGTGGACGCGTCCAACGTTTCTGTCCACTTTTGTGGGTTGTCGCATGGCTCCAACACACGGTTGAGAGCGCGTGCCTAGGGGTGTATAGGGGCAGGCGTAACAGTTGTGCACCTTCGAATATCACGCTTCCAGTAGGAAGAGTCACATTTTTCTTTTTCTTTCTTTCGCGTGCCTCGCTGAGAGGTATTGGGAACTCCTTGTGAATGGCGGCGATGACGGCCAAGTTGAAGTAGGTGGTGGGATGCGGCCGTCCGTGTGTGGCCCATGCGAGTAAGGCACTGAAAGTCCCGCAGCTTGCCATGCTTGTCTCATCCCGAGAGATGATGGTGGATTGGCTTCAGTTTGTGCGCCTTCTGCGGTTCGATGTGGGTGCTTTGTGCAGGCCCGAGCCTGCCACGTGGCTTCTGCAGGGGATGGCGCGACTGCCTCCCACGTGGACGGGATCCCCGGGCAGTGCTCCGTGCGCGAGGCGCAGGAAACACCAGGGGGGCTCAGTGAGGAGCTGCGGCGCTATGTTGGGCAACTGATCCAACAATCAGATCTCCTCTCGGAGCTCTACGGCCTGCATGAGGTGTGGGCGGACCGTGCTGCCAGTGCACACAACGCTGAAGAGCAGGAACTCGCATCGCAGAGTGCGGCACAGTTGGTGCGCATTTACAGGTGCGCGCCCGAGCCCAGCGATAGCATTGGTGTATTCACACGAATCTGTTTTCCCTATATCGTGTCTGTACCACTTGGAAGGAAGCTCTGAACACCTGCTGGTAATCCTTGCGGAGGGGGGAGCTGATTAGATTCTTACCATCGGATCTTGCCAGTGCCCACCTACATTTTGCACCGGATCGCAGTTAAAGGGATATTGCTCAGAAGTTGCATTGGGGTGGCACGCATGCCTTTCTGACATGAACCCTGTCATATTTGCTTCTCAATTCTTTAGTCTCTCCTCATGATTGCAACCATGGATGCACCCATGGTGACCATGGCGTTTGATTCTCGTGCGTGGGATGGGAAGATGCTTCATCGCAGGGATGCACTAGATGCCCCGAAGAGTGGACTGAGAATCGTTATCCCAGATCATCTGAGAACAAACTATATTCCACACTGGCATCGAAAGGCAGAACAAGATAGTGAGAATGACTTGCATGTGTATAAAAGTATGAGCACCCTTGGGCGCCTGCTTTCTAGTTTAAGTACACAATCGCAATGATGGTGACTCACAACCATGATCACCGAGCCAAGAAGCAAGGCCGTGTTGTGTTTGTGTGGCTATAATCGTAGTAGGAAATGCGCATTTCTTAAATTATGACACATGTGCTCATGAAGTGTCGTTTATAGCGTCACGGGCATGCACATGTGAAGAATAAAAGAGGGTAAATTACTACATAATGTGATTACGGGGAAACTCAAAATAAGCGTTGAAGAGTAGAGCGCCGACAATAGAACTTGGATTCTATGTCTATAGAAAGGAGTTTGAATATACATATCAATTTGCACCTCTAGCGTTGACTTGTGCGAAAGCTCAGCGGAACTTGTTAAGGCTTGAACATATAATTTCTATAAGGTGCGTGTGCATGAACATGCTTAAGCAATTTGAGATATATCGGTGCACAAGGGCGAATCGCACAGAAACACCCGACGTCGGGGGTGAAGAGGGGCAACATAAGGCAAGTAGCACTTCTGAGAATATACCGTGGCACGTTCTCTCAATCGTCGAATTCCAATTATATAATGGCATCATAACTGGCGAACTATTATGAATGGGGGGGTGTAGAGTTCTAGCTGGGGTTTAGATCCTCAAACGTTCGTAGTAGCCCTCCGAATCTCGAGCATATACTCCGTTGCACCACTTTAACTCGCAATGCGGCGCTTTTGGTCGTGGCGCTATTTATGCACTTCGTTGATTTAAAAGTTTTCAAAATCCACGGGAATTTTTATCAGCGTTATGAACTGGTTTATATGGCTTTTGGTCAGAGTACGATACACTTGGTGTTGAGCAGTTTGGGTGCACACATACTCCAAGGCGAGGGTAGAAGCGGCTTCGCCCTACTCGTGACATGGTCTGACCAATTTCGTTTAATGATCAAGTAGTATATGCGTAATTGTGACGACTGCGACAACACTCATCCTTTAAGGGCACGATGGCAAGTCGCATGATAAGCGCGCAATGCACATGCCGATGCGATAACAGTGTCGTAGGCTGATACTTCTTCGCCACGTTGAGATAACAATACTCGATCGTCGTCGTTACCGATATCAAGCATCGCACGCGTATTTCAGTTATATCAGCCGGTGCACATCGATGATCGTTGTTTCCATCCGCTGGCATGTTGGTCATGTGTTAATTAATTCACAGACGTGTCGTAGCTTAACAACCACGTATAATATTTGGAAGGCACACATCCGACAACGAAAGAGAGTGTTTGGTACCAGCGGCTCCAGCGTGACATACCGTACGACGCAAGCAATGCTTTCGAGTTTAGGGTTTAGGGTTTTCGAGAAACCCTAAAGTAGTGCAAGTGCATTCCCCAGTTGTGTCCGCGGCAGGTTTTGTAGTGCAATATGTTTCCGTGATGTTCCACACGTATTTCACAATCTCGTCTGGGTCATCATCGGAAGGCTCCTCTTAGCGTGAAGTTTGAGAAAGTGGCATTTCCATTCATATATATATCGCTAAATGCAGTTTGAACATACCGGGCATCGCTTGGCAAAAATCACGTTATCGAACGGTGTATGTATGTAACGAACGAGATACCTACACTACTACACACATAACGATGAGAGGTATCGATGCGCAAAAAAACCGATAGCATCAATATCGATATCGACAATATCGCGATGGTGCATTTTGCTCTCATTATCGCCGATTCGTCGATTAGATAAGGAGTCGTATATCGGATTGTGTACCGCGTTGTATATATCAAGTATAAGATATGAACGATATGGCATGCAATCGAAATCATCGAAGTGATAGAGATGTTCGATTGTGAAACGTTCATTGTCAATGGTAACCGATAG
This sequence comes from Cymbomonas tetramitiformis, assembly GCA_001247695.2. Lineage (NCBI taxonomy): Eukaryota > Viridiplantae > Chlorophyta > Pyramimonadophyceae > Pyramimonadales > Pyramimonadaceae > Cymbomonas > Cymbomonas tetramitiformis. Next base: position 16,252 of record LGRX02002606.1, on the reverse strand, counting down.
CAATTTTTTGAACCGATATCTCTCATCCTTGGCACATGAGCGCAAAAGCAGGTGGCAAGTGATAACCCACCAATGGAACACCAAGAACGGTATCCACTATTGCCAAGCTTTGCCAACCAACTTTATTTTTGTAGTTTACAAGTTCAGCACGGTCGGTTGGTCAACTAGCAGGGAGGTTGTTGGCGTGATGGCACCGCATGCTGAGGGGTGAGTAGAGAGTACGACATCAATGTCATGGAGGCACCGACTTTGGCCCCCCATAAGGGGCAGCAGCGGTACCGCCCCTTGTCACCCCTCGAACCGAGGTGCCACGCCACTGCTGCTTCGTTCACGCTCCGATAATAAAACCCCTAAGCTATTTTATCATCTCATCTTAGTATGCCACACCTAGAGTTGCCACTGCTTATGTTTTGTGAGATTGTATATATAAATATATATATATATCCCTCGTTATATATATGTACATTGTCTCCGTCACGATGCCTCCCCTAGGGGCGTGACATAATGGTGCCGATCCGTTATGCAGCGAGTCCTTAATCCGAATGTGACCATGCGTAAATCGTCATCGGCATGGCGAAATAATGGATGTCGTTGCAAGCACATACCGTACCGCAATTCTAATAAACAATACCGGGAGAAAGCTACTTGCATATCCAACTGGGTAATAATTCAACTGGAAGCGCTTCGGGAATTAGAGTATTAGACCCATCAATCCATTGTTGCCAAGTGCAACGGCATCGGTCCGAGAACGAGATCATTAAATACGTAGGCTCTTGTGGTCGACCCGGTAGAATTGCGGCGTTGTGAACCTGAGCGAACCATCAAACACCGCCGTGTGACCGAGGTCGAAGAATATCAAGGGTAGGTATCGGTTGCAAAATTACCTATCAATACATTTTGATAACTAAAAATAAGGTTTCGGCGACTCCGATAATCGATACCTTGGGTTTACGAACGCACTTTCATAGTTAACACGATACGTTGTAGGTGGGTACGCTGTACATGGGTAACTTCTCTTTATCACTCACCTAGTACCATCGTCGTCACCGTGTCATATGTTATGCCGATGACTCAATGACTCGCGATCGACTCCCGATAATCTTCCCAAAGTAATAACTTGGCGGCGTAAGCCGCCTCCCTCACTCTGGTAATATTATCCGCAGCCATTGTCCTGCAATTGCTGCCTTATGGTAGTTGTTGTACCGCCTCTTTCCCCACCCTCGTATAGCTGGTTTATTTCGGGTTTCTCATGACTATGGTTCAAAAAGAAGTTCGCATATTTCGAGTATTCACACTTGCAAGTGTCTTGATCCTATTTCATTGGACACTTGATCCCAATTCAAATACAGCGGACGACGCTCAACCCAATCCATTGCCACCTGTCATATATGCGACGTCCACATAAGTGCGGACACAAGCGATCTCTTAGGCTTCGTACTTGAAGGAAATCAAGAATCAGATTTTGCATCGACCACTACAACAATGTCTCAAAACAAGTGCCTCAACCGAATACCGCATTATCTCCATGTCCAGAATTTCCATTTCATCCCCTCCACAAGTTGCACATGCTCTTGTTAGTTTCAAGCTGACCGGGTCACAACCACATAAATTTCGTTGTCGCTAGACATAGTGGTGTATTCGATACAGTAGTACAAAATGTCGAACAGGTTCGAATGTTGTTGTGATGCACGTTGTGATGATTCATACTTACCGTAGACTCGGAATGAGATTGTGTACAGAAGTGATGGGAGCACGCAGCCTGGCAAATGGCACCACAAGTTGTTCTTCAGGCAAAGTGAATAGTTATGGGTTGCTTCTATCAAGATATGACTCCAAGTTTCAGCATTCTGGAAACCCCACTCGTACTATAACTCCAAGCCACAGAACAGGTCGGAACTAAGATAGGCGGAAAGACACAAGCACAAATAGCGTGTGGATCGGAATGTCACAGGCTAGAGATGCAGGTGAACAGTTGTTGCAATAGTCGTAGGTTTTCCAGATGCTCATAACTGTGATAGGTGTCGCTAAACCCTACATGCCACGTGGAGGCCATTCCGTACATTGCCGAAGAGTGAAGACTTTTCTAATCAAGTCATCACTTAGATGAAGGCACGCCAATATACATTGCTTTGGCATATTATCCGAATTTCTCACCTCCAACATGTACTTACAATCTCCAGATGTAAGCGTTTCAGTGTCCAATTGTATTCCTTGAACGCCATATTGTCGAAGTGTGGGCTTATAGATCCTTTGTAGCATACCCACACACCACATGCCAACGACAACATCACTCGTAGGGGAAGAGATTGCTTACTGAGAAGGCTCGAATGCCGTGAATGACTAGGACTAATCTTCCCAGCTGTTTTCCTGATTCCTTGCATTCAGCGTTGAGAGGAAAATTCAGCTTTTAGGTTTAGGTGTTAGATGTACCTGCCACTGCGAGATTTATCTAACTCCAAGCTCTTAGGTCCCAAACCCTGCGAGATAGTCCACTTCGGGGCCTTCTCAGGGGGTGCCGCGTTCATGTAAAGCGGAGGAGGCTCCCCTTCGAAACCTGGCAAGCCAGGCTGAGCCACCCTCAGGTTTATGGTCACGACGGCATAGCGCAACTGTTCTGAACCGACGAAATATGAAGACTTTCGAGCTCTTCCCGAAGACACCTGAGTCCCGGCTTCAACTCTTCCTGCGTAGTTCAGCACTCAGGCGACAGATGAGGTTGCTGCCATGGTCAATGGTGTTGCCACGGTCAAAAGGATATTTTCACCACCAAAGCGAGATCACGCGCGTAAGCTACTCCAGATGAAAGTAAAAATACGATATCCTCTTGCTTCATAGTTCGAAGCGCAGCTTCGTCTGTTCAGAAATGGGTACCTATAAGCCTGGAGGGCGCGAGCACCACTTCGTCTTCGACTGATGCGATGTATTCTTGATAGCGTTTGCCATGCACAAGCTCGGCACATGTGGGGCAAGGAAGATGAAGAAGACCACTTCGATTCCTCTCGAGCTGCCATACCGCACTGAACAGATCAGTGTTACAATAGACACGGCGCACTCGACTCAAAGGTTGTAAACAAGCGTTTCCCCACAATTGTGCGTCGCTTCCGCACGAAAAGGTTTCCGATTCGCCATGACGAAAGCACGCGCACGATTCTTTGTAAGGCGCTTCGATGAAGCTGGATTTACGATCAGCGTGATCGGGTCACAAGGTCAAGCCAGGCGTTTTGTCCCAATTGTGCACGTGCCCATGTGCCACACCGGAACCTCATCCGCGCTGTCTCACGAGTCAGACTGTGTATCTATTGTACCTGAATACGTTCTAGCTCGTCTTCGAGCAATCTGGTACCTTCCCTTCCTTTGAAATGATGAGCCCCGGGGACGGTCTGGAGAACTATCACGAAGTAAGTGTCACAGAGAACGCAGTTAGCGATTGCAGCAACCTCACGATTATTACTCATAAGGTTCCGAGGCTAATGTGGCGAGTAAAGGTAGAATTCAGTGTACGTGCGTTCGACCCATCACAGACATGTAGACTGGGAAGACCTATCACAACAACCCTCAGCTCGCTGAGCCGCCCTGCCTCTTCATAGACTTTGTGCCCTGGGAGTGAATCTGATCAGGTGTAAATCATGACACCTCATCGCTGCTGGAAGCACATCCAAGTCTGGAAACGGCAACGTTTTGCATCCGAGTGCTGAGCACGGAAACAGATAACGCAATCAAGCGTGAGCGATGCAAACATGAAACGAGAACCTGATTGCGGTCGTTTTGCTCTTTGGTATGCGCATTTCGAGTTTTCGACGTGTGCAGAAATGTGCAGATCTCGATCTGCACTATCATGAGTTGTTGCGGTTCATCAACTCTTCATGTAGATGTTGCTGTTGTTCATCTTCTTGTGACGCTAGCGCTACTGTCACACGACAGACGATCGGGCCCCCTCCGCTCGGCCTGCGCTGGATGCGATCGGATGTTACCATCGCATGATACCATTCCATTCGGTTAAGCGCCCTTAAGCCTTACAGTAACCGATAGACGATTCCATTCGTTAAAATGATAGTAAAAGACTTACGTGTGTCCACAGACAGGCACGAAGTAGGGCCCAAATGGGCTATGGCCTAATGCTAGAAACAAGAAAGGAGAAACTTAGTTCCTCTCTAACGCCCTTCTCGCTCGCGATTCCCTCTTTTGTTACCTCAGTTTCTCCTTTCTTACTCATGTTTGGCGTGCTGGCATAAAGGCTGGCGACGAGCAAGGCAAAACTCGCTTTCATCTGCCTAGGGAACACGAGCGTCTTTTTTCTTTACAGCTAGAGCCCTTCCATACCTGCGCCCCACTCATTTTAATTCAAGAAACAGTTATAAACTCCGCATCCAGCACGGCACCCAGTTTCTTTTTTCAACGAGCTTCGCTTTGGGCAGAATGTACAGTACTTGTGCGGCATGCTGGAGCATATTTATTATCAGCACCACTATAGTCGTACAGGGTGTCCAAGGACGAGTCAGCGATCCAGATATTCCGAATCACTTGCGGGACTTACTTCAAAGCGACACGGTACTGGCTTAGGACCTTGATGACGGTTTCCAGTTGCCATGATACAAATTGCGTTCGTACGGCCTCGGCAAGTGCTGCGCAGAGGGAGCGTCCCTTCCTGAGCGCGTCATTGCGCCACTCGAACGAAATTATTGCATGCACTGCCACTTGCCTGTGGTCCGTCTATACCGCACGCCCAAGCGCTGCCGCCGTGAGCTGCCGTAGCCCCGCGGCGCGTTTATTCCGTGCAACAGAGCTTCCCCTGTGCGCTACAGCCCGCCTTCAAATGATATACTTATATGGGCAACACATCCTGCTTATATGAAAGTTTTCCTGCACGTCGCTTTGCAACGTCAGCATCTCCCCCGTTTATACGATGACCATTCAGCTTCTGCATCCCCTGGCGTTCGATCGGACCCAGCTGAGAAAGACGATGGCAGAGCGCGAGAAAAGGGCTGCGAGTTGTTGTCTGGGACTACAGGCTCAGTGCTCGCAAAACTCGGCTTGTGCTGGACTCGCTGGAAACTGCTGCCCCACCGACGATGGCGTGTACCTTCAATGCTGTGACGCATCCTTTTTCCCGTCATCCTCGCCAGCACCCCCCCCTTCACCAGTCTCCCCTCCTGGAACGCCCGGACCTCCATCCACTGGTAAGTGCGTCTGTTCTTCCTGCACGCTCAGCGTTGCGCCGCCAGATATATCTCAAGAGCAGCGTGTGGGCTGGGAGGTCCTTTCGTAGTGTATTTCCAGCAGGTAGGTTCTGGGGCGTATCGATATGGGACACGGCCGGATGGCATGGGAGAGCTCGGCGCTTGCGATGGATCCTCGGGAGCTCCATACCTCACCGGTGCGCGCCACGTCCGTCACGGTGTGCCCGATCCGTTCTTGTTCATCTTCCTTTCGCGTACGGCACTGCCCATCAACGGCACTTGCCGGCACCCCCATCTGAGCCTTTGCGGGTCGTCGAAATACGAAGCGCTCCTTCCCCGAGCTATCACGGGTTCTGCCGCGAGCTCAGGGATAAGCACCTCTGGTGCCCTTACCACCGCAACCTGTGGCATCTCCCCTGAAAACCTTACGAGGCCTGTGATGAAATAGGCCACCTCTCTGACACGCTTTCGCCTGAGCCCTTGGCTGGTCCCATCTATTCTCCCCTGGCACGCGGCGTGGGTTTTGTGAGAGTTTTGTTCAACGTCTAGTGCGCCTGTGACAGCGAGCTGTGTGATCGATTAGATGATGTCCCCACGTTGTCGGCAGGAACTTCGCGATGTCGCGGCTTTCCGACGCCCCCCCCTGCCGGAGCTGCCCGGAGGAGCGAGCGCGCCTGTGCACCGCGCGCCGCCCTGCAGCCTGAGAAATCAAACCTGCTCGAGAGGCCGCGCATACTTGCTATATGGATCACAGAAAGTCCCTCGAGTTTGGTTGGTAAATTGGGGAGGACGGATGTGGGGGTGAGGCAATGTCAGGAACTGCGGCCGGCAAGCCGGTGCCGACCAACGACTGGTGGTCGTCGCTGGTGTTCAGTCGGCACTCGTTCCCAATGTACCCACATCCTCTGTCCCTAGTGGCATCCGCTGGCGGCCTCGTGGTGGCATTCCCGCAGAACTCTCCAGCACAGGTTTGCCCATGCTCGAGCATGGCCTCGTCAAACCTCCTTCATTTCTATTCACTACGCAACTCTACTCGTAAACGGCTTCCCGCCTTTTTTTGTCAAATCCCCCAACCTGGGTCGCGATCCAAGCGTGTTTCTGCCTGTGGGCTGCCTTCCCACCCTTGTCCTCCCCCCAGACGAGCAGTAACGCTTGCCGACTAGTATGACAAGGAGTGTGGCAGAAGCTGAGCAGTCATACGTGCTGATTGGGGTGACACAGAGTGTGGTGGGCTGTGCCTGAGTGGGCTGTCTTCGCCTTCTGCAGGAAGCTTGCTGCACTCCGGAGACGTACGATTACCGCACAATGGACTCCGTGGTGGGTTGAGTGAATGCCCGAGTCTCGCTATACTTTGACTCCTAGACTGCACGGAACAACTGAAGTCTCGAGGCAGGGCGCTGCACTGCCATAGCCTCACCGCTGTTCACAGCCGCCACAAAAAGAGACGGCGCCCATCCTGCTTCCGGAGACGCCTCTCGAAGCAGAAGAGGCAGTTTCTTATGCACTGCACGCAAACGACATCACAAACTCATCAAGATGTTGGGGGCTCATGCCCCACAAAGTAGCATGCACTGGCGGCTACGATAATAGAAGTGACGGCATGGCCAACGGGAAGGGCTGTGTGTGTAGCAGGGGAGTACTAACACCGGGCAGTATGATCTCATCATCGGCCTTGCTGGCCTTGATTCTCCGAGTACCCTTGTGTCTGACTACACGGACTGGACAGTGACGGCGGAATGGAGGCGATCCGAGGGTGCGCAGCTCCCGCCCGCCGCTGATTTGCACGAGCTGCCCACTGTTTGTGCACCGAGAACGAGATGCCATCGCCATATCTTGTGCGACAGGCGTTGCATGCCTGTGATGAGATTGCAGCCTTGCAGGGAGAGTCAATAGGAGCTTTTTGTCGCTTTTCAAGTTTAGACCGTATTCAGACGCTGGCGAGACGGATTGCAAGTGAGCATGCGGTCGTTGCTTCGGAGTGTCTCAAGCCGCACTCCCTCGGACTACCGTCCATAGTGCATGCTCAGGGCATGATCTGAACCAATGCTTGTCCGCCTGACTGCTCTCATCCGCCCTCCGATTCAACAAATCAGCCCATAAAATGCATTTCGCGATGCGCAGCTCGCTGCACTGATCATCATTCACATAGTACATGTTTGGATGGCAAAGAGTTAACCCTGACTTTGCGACACCACGCCCTGCATCTCTGAACCCCTTGTGGCGCCCTCATAGAGGCGCGCGTCGACCTCGGTCAATGGCGCGCGGGAATAGCGGTGAGCAGCCCTTCGGTGGAGATGCGCCGTTCAATCGGCGGTATTGTTGCTGTCACACCGGCGGTATTGTTCCTGTCACACTGTCATATCGATTTGGAGAGGGCCTACATCCCGCCCATCACTCACGGTGGAGAGGCTTAAGGCGTTCCAGCGGTATCGACGGCTGGAATGCACTCTCACCAGCATCTAGCATCTCATGGATGCCTCACTCCGCGGCATATTGTGGCTCGTGGCTGCCTCATCCTAACACGGGGGGGCAGCGCGGGGACCCGGCGCGAGGTGACTGTGCGGTCGGGAAGGCGCGGGGGTGGCAGGCGGCGATGGGGCACTGTGGAGCACGTTCGGGCATGGGATGCCGATGATTTACTCTCACACCGCGCAGTCCGAACAAATCCACATCACCCTTAACACGTGGCACTGCACGTTCTCGCACGAGCTGGCGGTGAGATGGAGCCACCTGCAATTCCGGCTGCAGTTTGCATGCAATCTGCTGCGTGATTGACCTTCCATCGTGGAAGTGGATCTGGCTCGACCGTCCACTGAGGTTGGCGTCATGCGACATGGTCCAAAAGTTCAGACAAAGTGACCCTGCCACTCCCCGGCTCAGCTCGAACCTCGGGGCCTAGTTTGGGCGTGCGCGGGGAGGCTATCTGTTTGGGGGGCGTGCGCGAGGGGGAGGCTTATCTGTTTGGGGTGCGCGGGGAGGCTTATCTGTTTGGGCGTGGGGAGGCTTATCTGTTTGGGCGCGCGGCTGGGGAGGCTTATCTGTTTGGGGGCGTGCGGGGAGGCTTATCTGTTTGGGAGGGAGGCTTCTGTTTGGGGCGTGCGCGCGGGGGGGAGGCTGGGGTACGACTTACAGAATGGCGGATGCTTAAGTTTGTGGTATGGAGCCGTGGCGAACACCGCAGACGGCACGCCGGGGCTGAGCAACCCCGACGCAGGCGCGTACTGCCCTCGGGTTCCAGGTACCAAGCTCTTTGCCCCATGCATGTGTGCAGGGATCAGTCGACGAGGTTTGGGGGTGTGAGGTGCAGATGCCGAGCCAGGCGCGGTGTTGGGTGTCACGATCCGCGGTGTGACCCCGTCAGATGCCCGGCCTCAGTGGGAGAGTCATTACGCCCTTGTGGCGGCTCCTGGGTGCCACTGGGAACAGACTACCAGCGCCTCCGCCCACCAGGTGCGATCGCTTCCCGGTGATGGCGCCGTTCCGGTTCTTTGTGCCAGGCAGCACCCCTCTGAATCGGCGTTGCTACTATGGGGCCCTCCGATCCTGGCTGCGCAGAGCGCCCGCCCTCCGATCCTGGCTGCGCAGAGCGCCCGCCCTCCGATCCTGGCTGCGCAGAGCGCCCGCCCTCCGATCCTGGCTGCGTAGAGCACCCGCCAGCTGGCATCCTGTTTGGCCGCGAAAGGCTGCTGATGATTTCCCCCCACGTTGGGATGCCCACGTGGCGGTCAGCCTGGCGCCTTTCTGGGGCCCCGAAATTGCTGACCGCTCGCGGTGCAGATCGTGAAATGTCCCGATGCGTGTCAGGGTGAAGCCTGTCGATGGACTCATCGCTTGTGGGTTCTGCTCTGGCAGGTGGTGGTGCGGGTGGAGGCAGGGTGCTCGGTGGAGGCGGGTGGGCCTGGGCCCGAGGGGGGGCAGGCTGCGGTGGTAGCACTCCTGACCACTGCCAGCGTCACCGAGCTGGAGCTCTTCGCCGCAGCGGCAGAGGCGTTTCCTCAGAATACTTCCGTGACGTGGGCGTATGATGCCCCAAGTGCTCAAGTCTCCTCCCACTTTCAGGTCCGGAGCGGAGGCTGTTTCACTGCCACGCCATGCCGGGCATGCCCGCTTCCGCGCAGTCTCCCCTCGACCCCTCTCCCTCCTCTCTCCGCCTGGCGTCGTGTTCCTGTCCAAGCGCCCTCCGCAGGCGGCCCACGTGCCTCGCCCCTTCCCCAGCCTGTCGCTCAGATACTTGCCTATACTTACAGTGTAGCCACGCCCCTGCCCTTCCCCAGCCTGTCTCCTCGCTCAGATCCTTGCCTATATTGACAGTGTAGCCTCGCCCCTGCCCTTCCCCAGCCTGTCCTCGCTCGGATACTTGCCTATACTTACAGTGTAGCCACGCCCTGCCCTTCCCCAGCCTGTCTCCTCGCTCAGATCCTTGCCTATATTGACAGTGTAGCCTCGCCCCTGCCCTTCCCCAGTCTGGGCACGTCTCCTCTACCCCTCCTCATGGAGGCTTCCCTTATCGTCCCTTCCCCCCGCCCCGGCGTCCATCAGTTCCCCAGCATGGCACCTCTGCGTGCGCTCCACGTGGCATGCTTCTCGGACCTGCCAGAACGCGGGCGCATCTTGGTGCGACGGACATGTTCCCCTCGCGCCTCATGGAGCGCCTGAGAACAAATCAGAGCCATCCAATTGGTGTATTCGCGATACTGCGCTTGGGTTCGCCCATTGCCCTCGCGCAACATTGGGAGCTGACCGAGCACCGCTCCTCCCACGGGGGAACTGTGCGGGAACCGATGGCAGGTCAGCGCCTCCAGGATGTGGGGGGGCGAGGGAGCTGAGGTGACTGCGGAGCCGCTTCTGGCGCTGTACCGTCATCAGTGGCGGTACCTGGCAGAGGACACGCTCGGCGAGGAGACAGAGCTGGTGTACGCCCCCACGCCTCGAGGGGAAATGCGCGTGCGGCGCGGCTCAAGCTTCAGCACACGGTACACTTTCCGAGGAATGGTGCCGGCGTGGCCTCTGGCGCAGACGGAGGTGAGCGATGCGGTGTATGCCGAGGTGGACTCAGAGTACCAGGTGCGAACCGGTCGCCACGTCGTCTCGGGAGGGTGCAGTGACGCAAGCTGGAGCCGGAGCTGCTCTGACGCGACGCTGGGATGCCTGCTGGGTCTGGTCCCAGGCTACCTTCGCGAGTGGCAGTGCGGCGGCTTCCTATTGGGCGCCCCGTGCCTCAGACACTTACTGGGGGGGTAAGGACATCGGGCGCATCACCCACTTGCTGCACACCGCCGAGCAGGTGAAGCTCCTTGTCCTCCATAGTGTTGGGTTGTCTGTCCTCAACTGCGGCTTTCACGCAACTTCCCGTGTTCACATCTTCCGCTGCCCCAACCGAACTGACCGCGCCCAGACCGCCGGTCCCTCAATCCCCCCTCGACACCCTTACCCAGGCCCCTAGCAACCCCAACCCTTCTTGCCGACTGGCCTCGCCTCCAAAGTCTCCAACCCCTTTCCTCCGCGAACACTCTCACCCAGGCCTCCAGTGTCACCCCCCGCTTCTGTGACCGGCAAATCCGTTGCTTTCTGCCACGTGGCATCGCCGGAGCTCGCGTTGAAAAGGATGCGCTGCAGGAGGGGGGCTAAGGAGGGTGGTCAGATTCCTGGCAACGGCCACGATTAGTTCAGCAGATCTAGATCTAGATCTAAGGGTTTCATAGGGTTTCTTCAGGGTTCCTTCAGGGTTTGAGCATCCTGACTACTGTGCAAGGCCTAGACAGTCATGCTTTACATCAAACTGATCAGCAGACACTGCAGATTCCAATACCCCTTCTAAAGGGTGACTGTCTAGTTGTCCTACTGCCAGTTCTTGGGAATGGTGCCCCTTCAGTCAGCAATGCCCAGTTCTTGGGATGGCGCCCCTCCAGCTCCAGTTTATGGGGATGGTGCCCCCTTCAGTCTTCAGTTCCAGTGATATGGGGATGGTGCCCCTTCAGCTCCAGTTTGTGGGGATGGTGCCCCTTCAATCTTCATTTGATCATCACGGGGTAGGTTGTCAAGATATCCACTCGTAGTCCAGGATAAAGCTCAGGATGTCCAGATAGTCCAACCTGACAAGCCTCGGGATCATCATCCTCATGCGAGTCGGAGCCCGAGTCCAGATCGGGGATGGAGTCATCAAAGTTGTCACCAAAGTGGTCACCATCATCATCCTCGGTGAACACCTTCATAGAGTCGAAGATGTGCTTGGTGGCGCCACAATCCAGAACAGCGCTCTTGTCCATAGTGGAGCGGGGCGCAACTCGCAGGTCAGGATCCACCACCCCCCCGGCCACCTTAGCACAGCGAGCAGTAGCATCAGTAGGCACCGCCAACACTCTGTCCAGCACTGAATAATTGTTGGAGAGGGCGAGTCCAGAGGATGGAGGGTCCACAAAGGCAGATTTACCAGATCGCCCTCCCTCACCGAGAGCAAATAAAGCCTTACCGGTGTCCTCCAGGCCAGGGTATAAGTCAGATTGCCCACTCTCACGGAGAGCAAATAAAGTCTCACCAGTATCAGAGTGCTTCTCCTCCTCGCCAGCAGTGTGGGATATAACAACCTCAGGCTCGCCCACCTCCGTCAGGACAGGGTAGTAATTGAATACCGGGAACACAGAGGACTGGGACTCCACAGGTACAGAGCCCCGACCAGATATCCAGGGCTCGCACGGGGTCGAACTGGAAGGCAGCGACCCAGAGATGTTGAGATTACCAGCCTCAGCTGACCCTGAGCTCAGGGCAGATTGTGCACCGTCCAGTAATGATGACTCCACCAGTTCGGAGTCCTGATACGTCGATAGCTGGCCCGAGGCCGGGCAAAGGGTCAGCGAGCCAGAGATGCTAGAATTACCAGATTCCAATAGCCCAGAGCCGAAATAACTGGCATATATATCTTCACCGGTCTCGCTCAGACCAGGGTGTAAGTCAGATGGACCAGCCTCCCGAATGGCAAAAAGGACCTCACCAGCCTCTTCCAGTCCAGGATGAAGTTCAGATTGCCCAGCTGCAGCACCAAGATGTTCACCAGGCTTCGGTAAGCTACCATGCTTCTCATAGTCCGCCACCCTCTTGAGAATTGCCGCCTTGGTAGTCGGGGAAGCCTTCTTGAAGAACGCCTCCCGCTTCTCGACGTTCTTGATGAAGCAGTCCGTAGAAGGGTGGCCACGTCTGTGACAGATAGAGCAAGGGACCTTGCCAGCAGCCTCAGATTCAGAATTGTCGCCGGTGTGGTTCACTGCGAGGGCAGTGCGCGTCACGGCAGCACGCGGGGCGAGTATGGTGTCGTAGTGAGATGTGACTTGGTCCGACAGCACACTCGCAGTAGGCAGGGTCTCAGACATGAATTTGGCCTTGAGGAGCATATAGTCGGGGTGCAGCCGCACAACAGCCATGGCAGAAAATATGGTCTCAACCGTCTCCATACACAGAGGCTTGCCAGAAGGAGTAACGCGCGCGTTCACGGAGTACTCGCGTACACGCCGAAGAGTCTCCTTCGACTCCAGAAACGTTGGAAGAGGAGGGGCAAGTCTCGAGAGTTGATTCGGTAGCGACAGCAGTTTATCCACTTGGGTGATGAAGTAGACGACGCTGGTGTTGCGTCGCAATTTGGATAGCTCAAGCCAGGCTCCGTGACCGTCAGAATGTTGTTCGTAGCTGCGAACGACAGCGTTTGCCGTGCCAGTGGTAACACGGCAGAGGAAGTCATAAAACAGCTGATTCGCTTCCTCAAGATAGGAGTCATCCCCCCTCACCATATGGAGCGGAGTAGATTCTGAGAGCAGTAGCGCAAGAGAAGGGTGGCGCAAAGAGGGCTTAACTTTCGCAAGCCACTCGTCCCAAATTCCTTCCTGGTCAGTTTCCTTGCCAGAAAAGTACGAGTCCGCGGAAAGCCCCTTAGTCATATCAGAAAGACTTGGTAAAGGACGTCGCCCACCAGCGGGCGACGAATTGAGATGTTGGTCCACAGGGACAGTGGCGCTGGGAGCTGAGTGATTAAGGCTGCGCATATCGTAGAGCTGAGCACTCAAACCTTTCATCATTTCCGTAAGCGCCGAGATTTGCTCCTGCTGACTACTCAGCGCAATATCTCGCAAAGACGACTCGCCAGGCTTCTCCTCATAAGCTGGCGCGTCACCAGGAGGTGACGGTGTTGTCGCTTGGCTATAGCTCTTACTCCCCTTGACCATAGTCAATTCTCTCACGCGCAGTGGAAGCGTGGTGGGCCCATAACCGTTTGGAATTCAGACAGGGTTATTTGCAAAAAGCGAGCGTAAACTTTCATTCTCAAAAGATATAGCAGTTCGCAGCTTGAAACGCCACGAACGTTAGCGCCCAATCATTACTGATTGGGCAGTCTAAGCGAAAGTTCACTAATTAGAGTATGACGTGCCACTGTCGAGTTCATAACGACTGCAGTGACACGTCTGCGATGGGCCGGTGAACTATTACACACTGTGTCTTTCCGATGGTCATCATATGATCCAACGGCCACGATTAGTTCAGCAGATCTAGATCTAGGTCTAAGGGTTTCATAGGGTTTCTTCAGGGTTCCTTCAGGGTTTGAGCATCCTGACTACTGTGCAAGGCCTAGACAGTCATGCTTTACATCAAACTGATCAGCAGACACTGCAGATTCCAATACTAAGGAGGGTGGTCAGGGCGAGATCGGGGGCAGGTGGGGCACGTCGCGGCTGCGGAGCGATTCCTGGAGCTGCTGCAGGAGGGGGCTAAGGAGGGTGGTCAGGGCGAGATCGGGGCAGGTGGGGCACGTCGCGGCTGCGGAGCGATTCCTGGAGCTGCTGCAGGAGCGTATGGAGGACTGGTTGGATGCGCGGACCGACGATGGAGACGGGATTGGGTTTTACTATGATGCGACGTGGCATGCGTTCATTGGCTATAAAGCATCCTACTTTTCGGTGCGTCCCCCGCCGCGTGCAAGCCACTGCTGAAATCGCACTGTTGAGGAATCCATAGCTGCCGCACACCGCTGACCACCTGCGCACTCGCCCGCACCCATCCCCACTCATTCCCACGCTCACGCAATCCCCGGCCTCTCCGTGACAGCTTGGATGCAGCGGCCGTCGTGCAGCCATGAAGGAGATGCCGCGGTGAGCGGGGGGCGGCGTGTCTCACGCTGGCCAGAAGGTGATGTGGAGCGACGTGAGGCGTGTCTCACGCTGGCCAGAAGGTGATGTGGAGCGGCGGGAGGCGTGTCTCACGCTGGCCAGAAGGTGATGTGGAGCGGGGGGCGGTGCGGAGAGCGCGCAGGACTCGCAAATGAATGACCATGAGTTCCACTACGCGTACTTCCTGCTGGCTGCTGCGGCGGTTGCGGAGCGGGTCGCCGGGTGGGGCGCGGAGTCGGAGTGGGGCGGCATGCTCAAGCTGGTGGTGGCTGATGTGGCCTCGGCGGTGCGGCCGGCTGACGGCGCGGCTCTGACCGCTGCAGAGGGCGGGGCGGCGCCGCCGCTGCCCTTCCTCCGGCAGCTGGACCCATATGCAGGGCACTCCTGGGCGAGCGGGCAGGGGTGCTTCATGGAGGGCAACAACCTCGAGAGCTCCTCCGAAGCAATGAACTTTGCCTCCGGGATCTTTCTTTTCGGTGCGGCCTGCCCTCCTCGTGTCATGTTTTGTGACGCGTATCATGCGAATACTGCAGAAGTTCATTTCTTTACGATTTACAGCTGAAATTTTGTTTCGTCGATCGCAGTCATCCTCGGGCGCATGGCAATGACCTGCCACTAGGGGCCAAAGACCTTACCTTTAGAGGGGAGTGTGTGCGCCTTGTCCGTGGACCGATTCCTTTGGCACCAGAAAGCCGCCCAATGTCGGCTGCACTATGCACCCACACCCGGGACCGAAGAATTCAGCGCACACTTTCAGCGCACACTTTCAGCGCACACTTTCAGCGCACACTTGGGATTTTTCCTACATTTTGCGGAGCTCATTGGGGATTTTTTCTGCATTTTGCGGAGCTCATTGGGGGACCAATGGGATCCCCTTAGCCTCACTGGGCCGCTTGAGTGCCTCTGCGCCCCCATCGCCTGCGCACTGATGCTGTGCCCTTGAAGCCGGTCCACCTCTACCCCCTAGGCTGCCCGAGCCATCTTGGAACAACCAAGCCTACGCTCAGAACCAACACCCTGCTCTCTGCCTGCCCCAAAGCCAAGTCTCAAGAGACCGTGCCCACCCACCCACAAGACGTCCACTGTCCCGAAGGGTCGTGCCAAGGGGCTGAGAATCATAGACCGAATTGCTTCCTTCTGACCTTGAGCGCCCGCCACCAAACCACACCCTCGGGCCCTGGCCCTGAACCGCCACCTCCCATTGCGCCTGCACCCTCCAGCCTCAGTTGGCCTCTACATTTGATCTCCGCCCTACACTGCATGCTCGCCCTCTCGCTCTCCGCGTAGCCTCGAAACAGCGGCTTTGGCGCTGCGCTCGGACATCTCTGAGCTGTTGCTGTGGTGCTACAGGGGCGGCAACGGGGGATGAGGCACTGCGGGATCTGGGTATATATTATTATGCCACGTATGCGGTGGCGATCGAGGAGTACTGGTTCGACGTGGAGGGGGAAGTGTTTGAGACGCGGTGGGCGGCACGTTACCGGCAGACGGGCATCCTGTGGTCTAACGGGTGCAAGTACGGCACGTGGTGGACTGATAACAGGTACTCGGGTAGTCCTTCATATCAAACCGGTCATTATATGTCTATACTTCGTATATTTGTACTTCGTATATTTATACTTCGAAGTATATTGCTATCTGTTCATCTGTGAGTAAGAAGAAAATCTGTCGCCTCCAGTGAAATGTGAAGTGCGAGGTTCATACGGATTCTTGTTTGCCGTGTCATTATACACTATGACAAATGAAAATGAATTGCGTTTTCCCGATGCATGCGAGTCGTTTCAGCATTGCATCAAGCTGCAAGAACCGATGTGCAAGCTGCACATACAATATGGCTTTGCTGGCGAGGTGTACGGTAGGGAGGAGATCCACGGTGTGGCTCCACTGGCTGGGTGTGCGGTAGGGAGGAGATCCACGGTGTGGCTC